>PVJD01001799.1:0-239772 GCA_004026545.1 Mormoops blainvillei | reverse complement strand
TTTTGATCTTGTTCATCTCTATTCCCTGGTGCCAGGTTCAATATGTAAGGCAGAGGAACAGCACCCCAATTTGCTCTGCTTATCTTTTCCTTTAACTTCTTTTTTCTGTTTGATTCTATTTGATTTCCTTCCCCTGAACCACCACTGCATTTGCTTTCTCTGCTTTCTCACAAAATACTCCTCTGCCAGTGGCAAGTCTTGAAGACAAAAGGTGGATGTAGAAAACGGGAAAATCAGCACTAGTTCTGGGCATTTTCTGCAACAGTGGTTTTTGCTGTCGTCGTTGTTGTTTTGTTTTTTAATCCACACACAAGAATATGGTTTTTACTGATTCTACAGAGATAGGAAGGGAGAAAGAGAAGCGTCGATTGGCTGCCTCCCATATGCACCCCGGCCAGTGGTGAAACCCGCAGCCTTTTGGCACATGGGGCAATGCTTCCTCCAGCTGAGACAGCCCTGGCCAGCGCTGCAGCAGTAGTATCTTAAACAAGTTTCTAAATTAGGGTAATATGCTGACAGGACAGCTGAAAAGAATATGATAAAAAAAGAAGCTAGAAAAAGTAGGGTGAAAGTGAGAGTTGGCCTATTTAACACCCATTTAAAACACTAGCGATGAGACCAGGCAGTAGAAAGTAGTGCATTTCGTGTGTGCTCGCTGCCCACCTCCACACCTCTGTCACCATCACCACCACCATGACAGGACCCAGCCACCATCTAATCTCTGTCATTCATTCATTTGGAAAATATTTCTTGGATGCCTTTTAGGTGGCAGGCACTGGAGACACCCTGAGGAGGATGGGCAAAGGCCCTGGTGTATATGGGGTGGGCACGGCCCCTCCAAGTGGCCAGCATGAAAGAGATCAAAGAGAGAAGGAGAAAGCACTCAAGATGAAACTGGAGATGCTGGCTGGAGCCAGACTCTGCAGGACCTTCTGGACTAAGTCTTCAAACTTAGAGCAATGCAGGTGAAACGTGAGAGGAGTTATAATTTTAAAATATCACACTATATATACTTAGTTACAAAGCCACTCAGCCAAATGGGAGCTTGGCCTCACAAAAGGATGATGCCTTAGGAAGACGGTTTTATTCCTGTGGTAAGGGCTGCACGGCACTTTGCTTTCATTTGCAGGACCACAGATTTATGATTGTCACAAATCTGGCACGTGCAAGAGAACATATGGCTTCTCTCTGGAAGAAGGCCTACATGCAAAAGTCCCAAATTTACTAATAAAAACATCCTGCTCTCTAAGTAGGCTTAGAGAACACAATATATTTTCTTTATTGCTGTTGTCTTTTTGTTTTGATTTTGATTCCCTTCTCTACACAGCACACAAAAATCCACAGTGGGACTTAATTTTCTGGAACCTAATAGAAATTCTCCCAATGAATTATTTTATGGTTTTCTGCAAACTGTGTTGCTCTTGAGTGAATTACTGCCAATTCTTATATAATATTTCCTAACTTAAGAGTATGCTGAGCCTGTCATTTAAAGCACAGGAGATTATCTTTAGTAAAGCAGATGGTTTTAGATACCACACTGGTTGGAAAAGAAAGTCATACTGTGAAGTACGAAGAAAATGGAGGGAAAGTGTCTTGCAATTCAATGACTGTGGTACATCTTCTCAACTAGCTAAATACAGGCACCTTTCTTTTTGCTTATGATGTACTCCCATTGGGATGATGAACATGCCAAGGAAGAAACTGGATTTAAGCACCACAAGAAGCAGGTTCCTGAAGAAAAATGAAGAGTCAAAGAGGAAGGCTAGTTTCATGTAGAAATCTGGCACATTAACCCAAACTCCAAAATGTGAACACCTACCTAGGCACCACTCAGATTTTAAAAAGCTAATGTTTTGTACTACTTGTTGTGGATACTTTAAAAAAATAAAATGTAAAAAAATAATTGAGGTTCCTTTTCTACTCCCTGAACGGTCCCCACCTCCACAAGGTACCGTTCTCCTTCTCAACGGCAGTTTTGTTCTTTTACTGCCCACGTGTCTGTCTGTGTCTGTCTTAGTTTGGAGTTCCCCAAAACAGAACCTAGGGCATGGAAGAAGTGGCAGCAGTTTAATTTGGGTAGTGGTCCCAGCAGGCGCAGTGAGGGAGTGGAAAGAATGGGGCAGAGAAAGGCAAGACTGGGAAGGATGTGTTCAGGCGCTGGTTACTGCCTCAGGCACTGTGGCTCCACCCTGCGGGGCCCCTGTGAAGAACCACGTGGAATGCACACTCCTCAGCATTGTTCCTTGGGTGAAAAAGAAGCCTGGCTAATCATCTGATTCACGTTTCATTGGCTGCATGCTGCCTCCAGGAGCTTTAATTCCTGATAGCCAGGCAACACCCAGGAAAAGCTGAAACTGCAAGATGCAGGAGAAATTCTGGGGTCAGGAAGGCTGGAGGTGGGATGCTGGAGCTGTCCACATTGGTGCTGAGGGAATGTGACTGGGCACACAAAGCATCTGTGTCACTGGAGCCAGCAAACTTTTATGCAGAAGTGGCAAGGACAAATAGGCTAGCTCTTGAGGGTCAATAGACTAAGAGTTACGTTCTCCCAAAATTCACATGTTGAATCCAACCCCCCAATGTGATGGTACTAGAGAGCGGGGCCTTCGGGAGGTCAATACATCATGAGGGTCGAGCCCTCATAAATGGGATTAGGGCCCTTATTAAAAAAGACTCCAGAGAGATCCTTTGTCCTTTCTGCCATGTGAGGACACCGTGAGAAGGTGAAACAGGACGAAGATTCATTTCAGACACCAAATCTTGGGCTTCTGGCCTCCAGAATTGTCCAAAATAAATGTTTAGTGTTTATAAGCCACCCGGTCTATCGTGTTTTGTTATAGCAGCCCGAAGGGACTAAGACGAGGAGACACATTCCATGTCACATATTTTTCCCTTTCTTTTTAGAAAATTAAAGTACTCTCTTTTTTATACAGTAAATTTTACTTCAGAGTTCAAAGCTTCCCTTGAGGTGTCTATCTGACCCCTGCTATAAAGAAAAGTCATAGCTTGCTTACTTGCTTTTTTTGTTTTTAACAGTACTTTGAAATGTAACCATTATTTTTAGCTGTGAGTTGTTCACAGGCCATGGGTCCCCCAGGCCACAGTTTGCTGACATTTGTGCTGTAGTATCCATGGACAACATAAAGATTTATTTTCTGTTTTCAATATCTATAAATGATATCATACTATACATATAACTTGTTATACATCAAACTTCTACATGTTGCTACATGTGAAGGCAGACTAGTCATGTGAACTGCCACACAGTGTTTCATGATAGGAATATTTCAAAAATTGTTAATTCACTCCCTTAGTGATATGTATTTGTTTTTTCTCATTTTTCACTATTACAGCAATAAGCATTGTTCCGTGTCTCCTGCTGCATGAGTTAAGAGTTTTCTCTGGGATACATGCCTTGAAGTGAAATTACTGCACGTAAGGTGTGTGAGTACATCAGTCTTTAACTTTTCTAGTTATTGCCACATTACTCTCCAAAGTAGTTATACCAATATATAGCTTCACCTGCGGGGTACCAAAATTCCCATTCTCCACATCTCCCTCAATATTTAGGTTTTATAAATCTGATGGTTATGAATTTATATTACAGTATTGCTTTAATTCCCATATTCCTTATTATTAGAGAAGCTGAACATCCTTTCTCACTGACTGATCTTCTGTGATTCCTATTCTTTGTCTCCCTATGCAGATCATGCACCGATTTTTTTTTTATTGTTACTGATGTTTACTCTGCTATTGGGTTGACTCTTCTTATACATGTGTTGTGCAGCAGTTCCTCATACCCCTTTATTTTTACAAGTTCTGGCTGGCTATAATTGGGCTGGATCAGCAGAGTCTAGGCCTACTTCCACACCCAGCATAGCTCCCATGTAATCAAAATCCCCACAGTATGTAGCAAACCCTTTGCGTAAGAATAAACACATCACTTGAAAAAGATGGTATACAGCCATTCCTTCATCCGCCCTTTTGTTCACTCACATGTACTGCATACTTACTATGAAGTGGCATTCACAGTACAGCAATGGTACATAAAAATATAAAAAGTCACAGTCCAGTGAGCACATTCCACAACAAAGAAAGATTAGTCTCCAAAATGAGGTAAATGTCACTTAGATCAGAGCAGAGCCTTAAAAGGTAGGAAAAAAAAAACCATGAAGGAAGCTCTACACTGGTTAGAGAGGCCGAGTGGGGACTCCCACTCATCGCAGCTCCTAGTCTAGGGCTATGCTTTATCTGAGAGAGGCTAGCTGCCTGTGCCTCTCACTGCTCTACCCTGGACCCTGCACTGCAGAAGCACAAACTTGGGCAGGTGTCAACATGCTGGGCAGGGCTCTGCCCTAGAAGATAAAGGCTAAAAATACTGGGGCTCCCACCGCCCCAATCCTAATTCACTCGTAGGGCAAAGATTCCACACTGAGAGGAGCCAGCTAAGAAAATGAGAGGCAACTCAGTACCAGAAGAAGGGTTGTCACTCTGGGAGAAATGGGCTACTCTCCCTGACCAAAGTTTCAGTGCAACAGCAGAGAAATTCTGCCCAAAAGAAGAGGCAGGTCCTAATGCAGGGAGTCGACCACGCCAGCTGAGGACACTGCCTTTGTTTGCGATAGAGCAGGGAGAAGCTCATGCCTAAGGACACTGTCAGAAACAATGGAGGTTTTGGTGGCAAGACACCAGTTAGAGGGGAGCGAGTAACTTCATGATATTAGTAAACAAAAAGTGAAATGATGGGCCGGCCATACATTTTACAAAGAAACATCCAAGTATGACAGGTATCCAAGAAGAGTGCTCCTGGGGCCATACTTAGCCTGAAGGTCCACAACGAAGAAAGATGAGTCTTCAAATGAGAACACACTCTAGGCTGCACCCAGGCAGGAGGGACCAGACATGGGACAGACATGAAAAAGTTCCCCAATTCATACACAGATACATCAGCAAAATGCAGAAGCCTTACTGACTCAAAGGGCTTACGCACAACCTTTGACCAAATGCTTGCTAAACAATACACCGCTCTAACATAGGAGGAAGTCTAGAAGTCAAGTTTAAAAATAAAATCAGATTCATCCCTCATGGTCTAGATGGCTGTAGGCATGGCCGGCGCTGCACCCTCTCAGAGCAGACTGGAGAGAGGACCACTGAACCAGGAGGTCCCGGCTGAAAGTAGGGTGGCGCATGGTAAATTCTCTGAACTGTAGGAGCAGTGTATAAGCCGCACACACCCACCTGGTGGTTTAAGTTCAACTTAGATCAATAAATGGTTTCTGCAGACCCAGGGAAAAACCCTAGGAAGCCAGCCTAAAAGATAAAAAGAAAAATAATCTGAGCAAGAAAGTCATTGAGAAACATGATGTAGGTAAAAAAGACTTCTGTGAATTAGTCCGGCCAAGTCACTAAACAGGTAAGCAAGGGACCGAATGACTTCAAGAAACATCCTCCAAAAAGAGGGCAGAGGGGTCAGTATTCTGAAATGTTACAATATTTTACCCCAAATGTGCATTATTTTCAACATAAATTATGAGACAAGCAGAAAACAAAATACAAACCAAAAACCAGAAAAGTATAAACCATGAACGAGAGAAAAAAACAAAGGCAACAGAAACTTATAGGTGTCCAGAAATTAGATTTAACAAAGACTTGAAAGTAGCCATTATAAATATGTTTAAAGAACTACAGGAAACAATGCTTAGAGAAATAAAGGAAGGTACGATGACAATCTCCCATCAAATAGTATCAATAAAAAGACAGAAATAGCAAAATAGAACCACATGGAAATTCTGGAGTTAAAAACTACAGTAACTAAAATGAAGAATTCACTAGAGTGGCTCAAGAGTAGATTTGAATTGGCAGAAGGAAGAATCGGCAACCTTGATAACAGATGAACAGAGGCTATGCAAAGCAAAGAACAGAAAGAAAAGAAGAAGAAAAAAATAACAAAGCCTCAGAAAGTGGGACATCATTAAATGTCCAATACACACGTAATGAAAGTACCACAAGGAGAGGAGAGAGAAAGGAGCAGAAATTTATTCACAGAAATGCGGGAAAGGCAGAGTGGGCAGGGTAGGGGAGAATAATGGGGGGGAAATGGGGACAGCTGTAATGGAACAATAATAAAATTTAAAAAAACAACCCTAGGGAATAGGTATCAGTGTCCTTTTTGAAATTTTACAAAGAAGGAAACTGAGGCCAATGTTACAAACACACTGATATGCAAATTTCTCACAAAACATAAAAATTTGTTCGTAAACAAAAAAAGAAAGAAAGAAGGGCTGAAAGCTTCCCAAATCTGATGAAGAATGCTAATCTATACTTTTATGAAGCTCAAAGACTCCAAGCAGGATAAATTCACACCCAGACTCATTGAAAGGTTGAAAGCTAAAGAGAAAGAGAAATTGCTGGAATCAGTAAGAGAAAAACAACTTGTTCCATTGTGGTACAGCTGACCTCTCATCAAAAACAATGGGGGCCAGAGAGTTCAAAGAAAAATGAAAATAAGAAGACAAGTTTTGATTGGGGGAGAGAGAAAATCCAGAAAAAACATTTGAGAAGGTTCTTTACAGGCAATAAGAATCCTCAGGCAAAAAGAGGAAGAACGGAGAATTACCATAGTAAGGTAATGCTAAGAGAAAATATGAAGCAAAATACATATCTTAGTTGTTAAAAGATTTCACCTAAAACCTGCTTTTTCATTAAAGGTAAAGAGAGAAAATCTCTCATGTACCTGACGTGAAAGCTTATGAGAAGTTAACAGATCTTTCATGTCAACAGATTGTGGAGACACATTTCTCAACTAGACCTGTCAGTGAGCCAATCTGTATTTAAATTGATGTATGAAAGATATATAGAATCATTTGCTAGTTTTCAAAAAGGAGTTTCTAAATTATTATTCATTGCTTGTAAGTATGTACCACATGGGTGACTTTGAAGGCAAAGTAAAATGAGATTAATTACATAAGGTAAACAGAGAATTTACTCATTCATTTTTTTTAATTGAAAATGTAACATTTCAAAATTTGTAAAAACAGTGGGCACATTCTGGAGAAATGATAGAAGGCTCCTTGAACACTGATTCATAGTGCTACAAAAGATAAATAAGGTGAGAATTTAAAGGTACATTATGAAAACTTTAGTATAGAAATGATGCAAATGAAATCCACAAAGATCATTCATTTATACCATGCAATAAGCTTGCTCTGACTTGCAGAAAACCTTAGGTTTTCTGTGTATTATAAACGTGCTTTTATTGTGGAGTACTGTTTATCTTATACAATCGAAGGAAACAAATTTCCAAATCAGATACCAGTGACTTTGACAAAAGACCTGTGTGAGAGAAAGGGCCCCAGGGCAGCTGAGATACGGGGCTGACTCAAAGGACCCACTAATTATACTGAGAATGCCCTGGACACGTGTCTCTCACCCACATCCACCACTTCCTACTGGACACCTGTAATCCGCTATGGACATAAATTGCTGACGGAAGAAAATGGCTAATTCAGAAGGAAAGTAAGTGGTTTTAAGTGGCCCTATCAGGCAGTGACGGGGGGTGATCCACAGGTGTTTGAATCCTGATGAGCCCTTTGGTAACACAAGCAATTTTTGTAAACCAACATTTCACTACACACTCAAAAGCAAAACAGTTAAATTACAAACATAAAACAAAACAAAACAAAAGGGATATTTCCAAAAGGAAATGAAAGATCATGACAGCACAGAGAAAATTTTTCTCGTGAATAACTGATATTAACTATATTCAATAAGCTTTGGCCAGCAGAGAGAGTGCCTGTGAGAGTCTAAAACCTGTCATTTGTTCTGAAGTGGAGACTAAGAAAGCTCACTAAATAAAAGACTTTCATATAAACATCTGCCTCCTCTTGGCAGTTACCGATCAGGTCTGAAGTTAACTTAAAGGAAGCGAGCCTGAAAGCCACACTTCCTGGGTTCCAGTTCTCCCGGTTATGTCATCTTGGGCAGGCACTGCACTTTCTCAGTACCCTCAGATTCCTCATCTAAAAGCAGCCTACGAACTGCACTTCCAAGGAGATGTGGGAACAGGGGGAAGTGAGTCCTGTGCTATTGTTACGACTATTCTACCTGCATCTTGGGCTACTTGTTATTTGACAAGGACCCCAGGCAGACCATCAGTTCGTAAGAACTTTGGGTTTTTTTCCCCCCTTTTGAAATCTGGCCCATCTAAAGCAGAGCATTTAAAAATAACTATTAATGAAGTATTTATATTTTCCAGTGCTTTTTCTGCTTGCTGCCTCTATTGCTTTTCTCCTTTGATGGGTTCCTTGCAGCAACAATTAGTCATCAAAGATGCATCAGTGCAGAAAGGTCTGCTAACTCTTGGAGTCCTGTACCCCATCCCTATTCAAGAGACCCTCAATTTTCACATCGTACACTTTTAAAGTAGATAAAATTTTATTTTGCCTATTCTCCGGGTAAGTTTGAATAATGTTTAGAAATTTGGAATACCCTTTCTATTTCTGTGCTTGAGGGGACCTGCTCTCCCTAAGGTGGTTGTAAAGATTAATTAAAAATGATTAAGTTAATGTATGTGAAGGTGCTGTGAGCAGTACCTGGCACTCGGTGAATCCTCTAAAGGCTGGCTATGACTGTAATGATATTATTTGATTGTTACCTATGTTGTATTATTATTGTAATCATATCATTATTTTATTAGTAATGCAGACAGGCAGAGTGAAGAGTCTCTGGCCCTAATCCAGCCTCCAGGGTTGATTATCTTCCTGGTAAGAGATTACCTGGGATCGCACAGGCAGGAGGCCTGAGAATTCCCACTGACATCACTCCTGGGTTCTCTGTAGAGCTACCCCTACCTATTTCACTGCACCAACTTTCCAATTAGTAGTCAAAGTCACAGATACATACTAAGAAACATGTATAGACGTGCACACATGTGTGATCACACATGAAAACATTATTTTCTCTTTATTTCAGCCAGAGTAGTACTGGGAAATGTAAAAGAATCTTTCCTAAGAAACTAAGACACAAATAACAGGCTAGTTAACTAAAATATGATAGGATTTCATTTACTGGAACACACAACAACCATTTAAAATGATGGGAAAGATATTCATCATGTTTTTAAACTGAAAATGAGTCAGGCATAAAATAGCATGATCCTAACTCTTAAAAATATTCATACAGAAAAGGACTGGTGGAGAAGATTAAGTCCTCGAAATATCAAAACTATTTCTGGTGACAGAAATATAGATTGTTTACATTTTTCTTCATTTGTTTGTTTATAGTTTTCATAATGAATATATATTATTTTTATAATCATAATAGAAACCCTGAATTAGTCAAGTTTTAGGGAAGCCACTGGATTTGGCCATTTGAATGCTAATTTCCTAAGTCACATAAGGGGTGGGGTGGGTCTGTATCTAGGTCAAAACCAAAAGTCATACAGTCAGTCTAACCAAACTGCCAACCTCAGGTGCCAGACAGAGGTGCAGGACCCAAGCAAGTTAGTAAGAAAGAAAAGAGCTAGAGAATTCAAGAAGGTGTAGTCAAGGTTCATAGCCAGGGATGTAGACCTCTACAGACCTCGTTTGTGTTACCAGTCTGATCCCCCCACAAAGTTTCCCACGTCTCCTTTGCCAGTTGTACCTTGCTCAACAACACACTGCCACTCAATTTCATAAAAATGTTTTTTTCTAGAAGTATTTATAGTAGCAAACACTGATCCCATTTGGCAGCTCACCTATGAAGGGGTCATGGTACAAGTGGGACACCATAGCTCCTACATTAAGGACCACCAGTTTAGAGATCTGCACGCCTTGAATCCCCTAGACTGCCAGGCTTCTGGAAAGTTAAATTTAGAAAACTGAGTATTAAGTCCTTCACTTTTATTTCTCATATTTCCTCATATGTCATTTCACCTAACATATCAAAAGAATGCTAGAAAGTCAATTTCTTTATACATGTTCTTTGACTTGTATACAGAAATTGACTTTCTAGCATTCTTCCATGGACAAAGACAACAGGGGTGAGGGGTCGGGGAGAGGACTGAAAGTGGAAGGTGGGCAGTGGATATGGCAAGGGAGAGTAATGGGGAGAAAATGGGACAGCTGTAATTGAACAATAAAAATTAAATTAAAAAATCATTTGTATGTAAAAATTTTTTTAAAAAGAAAGTCAATTTCTTATTTCTTTTGTCCTTTTTCTGCTACAAAGGAGCAGAATATCATGTAGATGACTCATTTTCAGGTTCATCTCTTTGCTGCATCCCATCTTGCTACTAAGTTAATTTCTTTGTAAGAACAGATGCTCCTACAATTATAGTTTGATAAACTACAAATTCGTATCTATTTGTCAAAGATAATTTGGTTTGTTTTGGACAACTACAACTTTATAAATAAGATACTCAACATATTTAAAATATATGGGAGTTTTTGTAAATAAGTAACAGAAATATAAAAGAAATTATGCTTATCAAAAAATATAAGATTTATAGTTTATTACATGCAGGTAGAAAACAATCTTTACATAGCACTATACTTTAAATATTGATAAACACAGGGTGTTAAAACTTTCTAATGTACTCAGAAAGATGTGTGTGACTCCAAAAGCTTAACTTAATATTCCAGGTAAGATCCTGTTCTTTTCTTCATATTCATTAGTTGCACTAAATTTGGCAGATCATGAAAGCAGTGATTGGAACTAGGCCTGGACATAGTTCCCACAGTCTAGAAATAGTTAACTCACATATACAATGCTTTACATTTTAGAGTTTAGAATCTTACCTTAGCCACTTTGGAAAAGAAATAACATTCAGCACATTGAATACTAAGACAGGGTGAAGTAACACTTGCTCTGACACTGGGGGGGCACTTGATTTTCATTTAGTTTTCCCAATACCCCTGAAGAATAGGTAGATTCCATTATCCGGATTATACTCAGTAAGCTTTGAGGTAACCCACTTAAAGTCATATAGCTACTCGGACTAACCCAGGGCACACAGGTATCCTAAGGCTAGACTGAAGAGTCTTTGATAACAGAAACTAACTCACCTTTCTGATTCCTCACAATATAAATTCCTGATTAACAAAAGAAGCGGACTCAGAAGTTAATGGAGGCAAGAACAAATGCAGAGTCGCAGGCAGGGCAAGATCTTCTACCCTTACATCACAGTCCCACTCCACCACCAGTGTTTCTCAAAGTGGGAAGAACCCACCTGTACTAGGATTATCCATAAATAAATTTCAAGTACACTGCAGCTCTCCTGCCCCCCAATACCCATCAAATGAATAAATCAGAATATCTGGAGGTAGGGTGTAAAAATCTGCATTTGTAACACACTGCTCAAGTATAAGAAAAACTGACACATTGTATCCTCTCCCAAACACTGACCTCAGTAGCACCTCATGTCTATATATAGTTCTTCCTCTTAATTTCATTTATTATAATGTTGGCAATGTAATGAGATGTAAAGAAAATTACAATGAGAAGCCCTAACACCTGTGATGGGGATACAGTGTGATCCAGTGTCATAAAATCATGGTACCTTAATTTTGCACTGCTTTCTTCTGAAAGTTTTTTTCTAGTTCCCCACATATAGTAAATGCTGAAGCATTATCATCACAATCTAGAGTTTTAAAGTGTTAACCAAAAAGGCATTAGTAGAGATTCACAGTGCCCCTAGCTTATAAATTCACATAAAAATTCACAAAGTTCCAGTTGTCTTTTACATGAGCTGAGTCTAAATAACCTGCAGAAGAAAAAAATTAACTTATTGGTATGCTTCTCCCCCCTCCTTCACCCCATGGGCACCATCACATATTAAAACTCATTAATTATGTGGAACCCAGAGGTTTCAAACAGAACCTTAAACTGAAAGGTCAGAGGCATAACAGAGTTCAGGAAAACACTGGGGCCAGGTCAGATGTTGATAGATCTTTGACTACTGCTAATAATACCAAACACACCTATTAATAGTCCTTTTCAGTGTATTACCTACACTTCGGATACCTTGATTGATTTGATCACCTCTAAAATCCCGTGAGGGGGCCTAGCACACTTTGCACACCTCTACTAATAGGTACTTTTTATCTCTCTGCTGCGCCACCTGGCATCTCTTCCCTAATGAGTTTCCGGGAGGCAGAGACAGCATTTCCTCTTCTGTATCTGTCATTAAAGAAGTCATTGAGAGATACAGGAGCCCTTTAAAAAATTACCACATTCTAGAACTGAGACAATTGAGGCTCCGAGAGAGCAGGAGACATTTATCCCAGAGAGATGACCTAGGAAGGAAGCAGGCAAGGAGCCCTCAAATATGAGTGGGGCGACTGTGTGGAAAAGGGATTATACCAATTTCACATGACTTCACTAGACAAATTTAGATGGAAGTTAGTGGAAGAGAGATTTTAGCTCATATAAGAAAAAGCTCCTAACCAAGAGAAACATCTAAAATAGGAAATGTGTCTCTTAAAAAGGAAATTTTCCCAATGTGTGAAAATATAGGAAAAACTATGCAGAGAGGGTTTGAGTCACTGGCTGGAGAATCGACCACACAGCCTATAAAGTTTCATCCAACTAGAAGACTCCATATGTCTGCCTCTTGGCAACTTACACAGCTGGTAATTGGTAGAAAGAGGGTGAGACTCTCAGCCTTATATCACCGATCCCACTGGACCACAATGGATACCTTTGAAAAGCACTTAGCTAACAGGTTCTGACAATTCAAAAAGTATTCCATCAAGATTCATTCAGTTCCAGGGCAAGGTGGAGTAAGGACTGATTTATCCTCCTGCCTGAAACCAATCAACCAACCATGTGATACATATGTAAGCATATGCACGTGTGTGTGTGTAAGAAATAACAGTTTTCAACAGTTTCATAAGGAAATGAAAGATAGTGATCCCTTACTGGAAGGAAACATGAGATGAGCCCCACAATTGTTCCAACTTTGAGAGGTTCTCCCACCCACAACGCAAGCAGGAAAAACACAGGTAAAGCCTCAGAGATCAGAGCCTGAGGACGGCAAGGCCGCCAGAGTTTGCGAGCCAGAGAGCCAGAGCAGAGAGGGCTACACATGCACATAGGCCCATGGGGGTCTGGAGAGAATCCCCTTGATTATCCAGTGGAGTACTGATTAGCACAAGCTCGTGAAGAAGCTAACTGAGACTACAGAAAACCACCCGAGATTAGACAGAACAGAGCCCAACAGTTACATGGAGCTAGAAATAGTGCCTAGTCTCACCATTCGTATCAGAAAACCATAACTGGTCAAGCACTGAGCAGAGAAGTCAGAGTCCGTGCTTCAGTCATGCAAAGTCAGGTGCTTAAGCTACGGAGTAAACACTGCTCTGGTCCTCCCCAGAGAATCTTAAAAGCAAGACCCAAAAGAATAAAACTATATCCAAATAATTTAGCTGTATCCCAGGACTAAGTTCAAGAATTTTTGAACTTAGAAATATAAGAATTTTTGAATTTTTGAACTAGAAATATAAAATACTCAATGAGGTGAAATTCATAATCTCACCAACCACAGATTATCACACATGTAAATAAGCAAAAAAAAAAAAAAATTCATAAGGAGAAAAACTAACCAATTAAATCTAACCCAAAACTGACACAGGTAGCAGAATTAGTTAACAAGGACATTGAAAGAATTATACAAAATGCCTCTGGACTTACAATGAGGATATATCCCAATAAATTCATAAGTTGAAAATGCATTCAATACACGAACTACTTACCATAGCTTAGCGTGCCTCCCTTAAGCATGTGCATAAACCAATATCCATAAAAATGGCGGTAACGCAGTACACTGCAGAGCGTATTGATTGTTTACCCTCACGCTCACGTGCTGACTGGGAGCTGCGGCTCACTGCCACCGGCCAGCATCATGAAAGAGTATGGTCCTGTACCGCACTAGCACAGGAAAAATTCTAAGAACAAATTTTTCTGAATATTTATCACTTTCACGCCATCATAAAGTCAAAAAATCCTAAGTCAAACTACCCTATGAGGGGGTCCCAAACAAAACTGGAATTATCTTCTGGAGGGTGGGCCCCTTGTAGTATAGGCTTCCCCTGCTAGGGGAGTGCTCTAGGAGCCCATTTGTATCTGTGCGCCAGCTGGTGGTGTTGTGAGAGGATGTGTGCGGCTCCAGTAAATTTTTTTTAAGACAACGCATTTGCCTATTTCATGATGGGTGACTTGCAAGCACACCTGCTCACACCCTGCTGAGTGTTCAGTAGTTTTTGACCAAAAACAGCCTGACCCCCATGTTCTACCCTCCCTATTCACCCAATCTCATCCTGAGAGCCTTTTTTTGTTTCCTGGGATGAAAACGATCCTCAAAGGGAAACATTTCATAGATGTGGAAGAAGTAAAACAAAAAATGGCAGAAGCACTGAAAGGCATCGAAATCAAGTTCAAAAGCTCATTTCTGAGCAGCGGAGAAACCTTCTTGATAGGTGTATTACATCAAATGGATGCATTTTGAAGGTGACTGAAGTTTAAACACGTAAGAATAAATACACAATTTTTAATAAATAAATTCCATTTTTTGGTGGGGGGATCCTCCCTCATAAGTTGAAGACCATGTGTTTGTTCACAAAGTTAGAGACACAGAAGATACATACACAGCTGACTCTTCGACAACATGAGTCTGAACTGTGTGGTTTCACTTATACGTAGATTTTTTCAATAAATATACAAAATGTTGGGTTTCACAACCAAGGATTTAACCAGCCCCAGAAGCAGAGGACTGACTGCATGTATTGTTCTACATTATTTTATATAAGGGACATGAGCATCCATGGATCTTGTTATCCTTGCGGGGGGTGGGGGCGGGGTGGTGTCCTGGAATGAATCTCCTGTAGATACTGAGGGATGACTGTAGTTAAGATTCTGGGTATCATAAGTTATATGTGGATTAACCCCCACAGTGTTCAAAGATCAACTGTATATAGAAAAGATGCAAATCAAACCCCTAGAGATGAAAACTACAATGTCTCAGATGAAAAATACACTGGATGTCATTAACAACACAAAATCGTGCAGAAGGAAAGATTACTGAAATTGAAAATGCAATAAAAGAAACTATCCAAAAAATCAAATACAGAGAAAAAAATGTATCTGAAAATAAAAATAAAAATAAATGAGCATCAGTGAACTGGGTGGACAACTTGAAGTAAGCGAATATAAGGATATTTGGAGTGCACAAAGGGGAGGAGGCTTGGTGGAGGAGCAAGAAGAAGATTTAAAAGAATGGTTAAAAATTTCTAAACATGAGGAAAACCGTAAAGCCATAAAAAGTTTGATAAACCCTAAAAACAAAAATATGAAGAAAATTGTACCAAAGCTAATCACAGTCACATTGCTCAAAACTAGTGATAAAGGAAAAAAAAATCTCAAAAGCATTTCTGGGGAAAGAAGACATGGTACACACAGATTAAAGAAATAAAAATTCTGGTTGACAGCATAAACAATACAAAACAAGATGACTGTGGATCAACACTTTAAAATACTAAAAAACACTGCCAACCCAAAATTCTATTGGGTTGGCCAAAAAGTCATTTTTCATTTTCACCAATAACTTTATTGATTTGGATAGCATGAGTATGTCAGCTCTCTCTCATGTGGTATAATGCTGAGTGTTCTCAATTAATGTCTCAATTTGATCACTATCAACTTCAACCAGTCTATCTGGCCATGGACTATCATCCAGAGAGAAATTTCCAGCACAAAACTTCGCAGACCACTTTTGAGATGTTCAGTCAGTCACAGCACCTTCACACACTGGGCAAATCTTTATTTTGCCCTTCAGTTGCGTTTTTATCTTCCTTGAAATAATACAGCATAATATGCTGAAAATGTTGTGTATTTTCTTCCATCTTCAATATTAAAATGACTGCACAAAAATTCACTAATTTTGATAAAGTTTTTTTAAAATGCACGATGATATGACAGCCATCGTAATACAAACTAACAAAGTTATTTTGAATGAAGTTAAAGACAACTAAGCGCTACTAGAGCCTTCTTACAGAAAAATGCAAATGAACTTTTTGGCCAACCCAGTATATCTATCCAGTATGTTACCTTTCAAAAGTAAAGGCAATATAAAGATACTTCCAAACATACAAAAACTGATAGGATTCATCACCACAAGAATCACACTAGAAGGTATGTTAAAGGATGTTCTTTAGGGAAATTAAAAGTGATACCACAGGGGAATCTGGATCTACACAAAAATAAAGAGTACAGAAAATACTACATGGTTGAATACATGAGATTTTTTCTTACTATTAAAATGTATTTAAAAGATAATTGACTTTAAACAAAAATAATAACTATGTACTGTGGGGCATATAACATAGATAAAAGTAAAATATATAGCAATAATATCATAAAGGCCAAGAGGTAGAGAAATTAAAGTGTATTGTTGTAAAGTTCTTACGAAATACGCAAAAGAGTAAATATCAGTTGAACATAGGCTGCGATAAGTTACAGATGAACACTGTAGCCCATCTAAAGCAACCGCTAAAATTACAAGACAAAAAAACTATGACCAATAAAACAAAATAGATCACTTAAAATGATAAAAACAACCCCAGAAAAATAATAGTAAAAGGATGAAAAAAGATACACATGGTAACATAAGTCAAGGAGATGGTATGCATGATGGTAATACAAAATTATATTACTATCAGAGAACATAGATTTCTGAGCAAAGAATATTACCAGGGATAAAGAAGCCTATTTCATCACAATAAATCAAGATGATATATAAATTCTAAGTACTTATATATACTTATGCCCCAATAATAGCTCTTCAGGTGCATGAAGCAAAAATAGAAAAAAAAAGTAGAAACGGGCAAACCCAAAATTAAAAGTGAGAGTTCTGTACCCCTTCTTAAACAGTTAATCAAGTGGGCAGATCATCACTAGGCATACAGTATAGTTTATCCTTTCAACCACCTTGGCCTGATTAACAGTTACAGAACACATCTTTTCCTTACATGTAATGTATAGTCATTCAAACATTAGTTTCCATTTTCAGTGTAAGTTCCTACCGTGCAGTCTGGAGGCCCTGCTAAAACTGTGAAGCCAAAGAGGCCAATTATATGCAGCCTACCTGCATGTCAGACACAGTCCCAGGAGATGCTAATATCTGGGGCGCCTCTCTTTGCTGAGGGGTGGCGTGCATCTGTGCATGGACTGGGCTTTTATTTTATGAACACGCCACACAAGAAAGTATGTTCTCACATCTGGGACTAGGGATCTATGACTTCTTGATTAAAGGTTTAATAAGTTTCTGTTTTAAATTCATACACAGACCAAAAGTAATAATCAATATTAACAATAATCACTGTCTAATAATAAGATATTAGAAAAGTCCTTCAACATGCAGCTAAACCTGATGAAAGACTATAGATAATGGCTTTCCTGAAGCAGCAATTCAAACTAAAATAAATGACAGTTTCTGTCTGTGCACACTAGGTGGTTGCTGGATTTTCTTTTAGCTCTGTCGATCCTTCCTGGTAACAGAAAACATCGCGTTTTCCATAAAAATTCTGACTTCACTGAGTGCAATGCTGCAGGAAAAAAATTGTCACAGAACATATTACCAGGCTTTCTATTCATTAGCTGGTACTAAAAGGGAGCGATGTCCCTGGTCCAGGCCAAGTAAGAGTAAGGAGTGACCTCTCTGGTAAGAAAGATGCAAGTAAACAAAACAAGCTTCTTCCAGGCCAATACCTTCTTCATGGACCCTAAATGAGCAAGCCCGGGGAAACACTTCAACCAGCACAATCAGGAACATTAGCAATCAGCAGGACTCTGGTCCTACAGTGCAAGCAAATAAAATGTTTTGATAGGGGTAAGCATCACAACAGCAAGAAATAAACTGATAAACAAAAAGTGTATCAAGGCTACAGAATCATTTTCTAAACATGGAGAAAATTATAGCCTGGTTGCTGAGGACCCAGGATTAAAGAAAATATATTGATGCCGGAAGTGGAATTCTTCTTACATAAACAATTAAAAGGCTAAATTTCAGTTTTTTAGTTCCAGAAAAATCTAAGATCCATAGTAACCACAAACCTCAAATGCACTTCAAAATTCCTTAAACCTGAATCTTGTAATCAGGTTGGTTTGCATAGCCTAATTTCTTAAATTGGGCCATGCGGATGGTATTTAAATAGCACTTTTTTAAAAAATCCTCACCCAAGGATCTGTTTATTGATTTTAGAGAGAGAGGAAGGGGAGGCAGAGAGAAACACCAATTGAAAGACAAACATTGACTGGTCACCTCCCATACACATCCCAACCGGGCACCAAACCTGCCACCTTGGCAAATGTCCTGACTGAGAATTGAACCCATGACCTTTTTTCAGTCTACGGGATGATGCTCTGCTGAACTGAGCCACACTGGCCAGGGAAAAATAGCACTTAAAAACAGACCTGAGAAGTGGCTCTCCTTCACAGAGCAAAAGTGAAGCACAACAAAGAGCATTCATTACCCGAACTACATGGGGGTAAGAGGTCTGTTAAAGCCATTAGAGAGACCTGACCACATGCTCATCATTAAAGAACGTTTATAAGTAGAATGTAACAAAATCACATTTATTTGCTAGCTATATGCTTGTTGAGGAAATTCTAATATCAAGTTCAAATGGTTCCATCTTCTAATTTTACATGTTTAAAAGCTCAAGTTAGAATACTTTCAAACTGGAATTGTTCTTCTCTAGAGTTGCTAAATTACTAAGGTATTTTCTCTACAAAGAAATATCTGACATGAAACAAGGCCAAGGAGAGTCAAACTCAAAAAAGGAAATGTATGAAACACGACAATCAGTGAAGAAGCAGCAAAATTCAACTGACTACGAAAACCAAACTCAAGCACAGGTGTAACTGCAGGAACACCAGAAAAAAAGAAGAAAGAGGTAGAGGTAGTGATAAGAATGTCAAGAAGCAGGCACAGCAACTGCAGAGAGCAAAGATGACTCCAAGGAGAGAAGAAAGAAAACCATACAACAAGAATGGTCCAGACTCTAGGCACAGACCCTTCACTACCCATCTCAGAGACCCAAGGGCAGCACTCAACCGCAGAACATTCCTAATGGACATGCCCAAAGATAAAGTCTTGCTGAACTATCTTTGTACCCTCTGTTTAATATACAGTTGACCTTTGAACACCAGTAGTCGAAAATCCAAGTATAACTTCTGACTTCCCCAAAACTGAAGTTGTCCCTCGGTATCTGCAGGGAATTGGTTCATGATCCCCATTGGTACCAGTCTCTGTGGATGCTCAAATCCCGCTGATATAAATGGCACAGATCAATGCATACAGTTGGCCCTCTGCATCCGTGGACTCCCAACCGTGGACCAAAAAAGTCGGGTATTTATTGAAAAAGGTCCATGTATAAGTGGACCTGCGCAGTTCAAACTGGTTGCTCAAGGGTCAACTGTAATGCAGACATCATACATAAAATCCATATACTTCCATGAGGACAAGTGTGAAAATGTTTCTCTCTAGGTATCACCTTTTACTGGGGGGAGAGGAGGATATGATGGGTAAATACATGTTATGAATGTGGGAGAGAGAGTATATGACTACAGGGTTACTTTATCGCTTGTTTGTGTTAGGACAGGATTTGAATCATCGGACTTAAGAATAGTCTGTGCTTTGTATCTCAGTGGTAAGGGTTTAGGAGTAAGCTTTAAAAACTGTAAAGTAAATATTTGGTGTCAATGATAACTCTCACTCTCTTCTGCTGCAACATATGTATATATTTATCCAGAAAGTATTTTTCACATTTGTGGATGATTAATAAAACATTAATTTAATTTGAGTCTGTTCATAAACACACCAAATTAACAAATGAGACTGTGTAACATAAGCTCAGTATAACACAGTAAAATATAGGTAGATCACAGAAAATGCTTTAAGGTAGCTTTGGCTTAGTTACCACTGTTTTATCTGCATTTTTCCTTTGATTACACAACTTTAAAATAGACAAAGGACAACAAACAGCTGAAGAGAAAGAGTTGAGATAGGAAATCAAATGTCCCTAGAGGACAGCTATTGAGATTATAAACACATTCTATGTAGCCCCAAGAGGTACACTGAGAACCAAAATATGAGAACTAGAAAATACGGGGGAGGGAACCCCAAAAAAGCAGAATTTATTTATTAAAAAATTGAGTTTTATTCTTACTTGTTAAACTTTAGTCACCTTCAAAGCACTCTCCATTTGATGCAATACACCTATTGAGACTTTTTTCCCACTGCTCAAAACAGGTTTGAACACAACGATTTTGATGCCTTTTAGTGCTTCTGCTGTTTTTTGTTTCACCTCTTCCACATCCAGAAAATGTTTCCCTTTGAGGACTTTTTTCATCCAGGGAAACAAACAAACAAACAAAGTCACTCAGGGCAAGACTGGGTGAATAAGGAGGGTGGGGCATTGGGGTCAGGTCACTTTTGGTCAAAACCTCTGAACACTCAGCATGGTTGTGGGTAGGTGTGCTTTTAAGTCACCTATCATGAAATGGGCAAACACGTTGTCTTCAAAAAAATTCACTGGAGCCGAACGCATCCTCTCACACCAACGCCAGCTGGTACACTGATACAGAAGGGTTCCTAGGACACTCACTGTACTATAAGGGGCCTGCCCGCCAGAAGATCATTCTGATTTGTTTGGGGTCCTCCCTTGTATATTCAGCTCAGCTTCAGAGTAATGTGATGAACTGGCTGAGAATGAATAGTTACTGCTATCTCATTTAATTCTCAGAACAGCCTAATACATTATGGTAAGGAAATTGAGGCTCGGAGGAGTTAGAGTCTTGCCCAAGGTAACAGATTACATGTTGCATGTAGTCAGGATGCAGAGATCCACCAGATTCAAAAGCAGGTGTGCTTTCTGTCACTCTAACAGCTCTCATAAATTTCTGGTCTTCAGGGTGGGTCAAGCAGGAGTGGGCTGGCCATTGGTTAACAATGTAGGGGCTTTATATATCAAGTGGTCATTCACAGATGTTGCCTAAAAGTCTCTTTTTACCCTGAGATGCCACAATTCTCTTACCAAAGCGCACTGTTTGCATTTCTCAACACCTATTTTGCTGAGGCAAAACCCTACAACAGCTTTCTCTACCTTCTCCAGCTCCTAATTAAGGCTCTCCTATGTGAAAAGCAGAATTCTGTCACTGTTCACTTTAATGACTGAAATTAGCCTTAGACATCAGGAACGGAGGGACAAACAAGAAAGACTCAAGGAAACTGAGCTGCTTACCCTGTGAGACATCTGAAGCGGGGAAGGAAAAAGTAAGATGCAACTCTTCCTTCATAAACAAGACTTTGCATTCACACAGATGAAACTAGAATGAAGACATAAACAGTGTGTACCATACGATCTAACCCAGGAGAGACTAAATGCACTGCATTTATTCATTTTTATGCCAGAGATAAATAATCATAAAAGTTTGCAAGGGTAAGAAAAGACAACAGGACAATAAAGTGACGGGATTTCTGCTCCTGCTGCATCTGTCAGAACGAAAATGCCGCTGCAACTTAAGAGGATAAGAAAGTTCATGAGAAGGTGCTACAGCCACAAGCAATGAGGGGAGAAGGTTTAAACTGAGAGCATAAAAATACATTCACATCTATCACGCCCTAGCGAAAACTTCACACCATTCTAAGAGAATGAAGATAACTGATTTAAAGGTACAAAAAGAAGTGTGCTCCCATGGCAAGGGCACAGGCCTGGACTAGGGGACCTGGGATCCGCACCCTCCTGAGTGGTTTTGAGCGAGTCCCTCAGCTATTCCAGAATTAAAGAGATAAACTCTCAAATAATATAATTCTAAGTTTTATTTAAAATCTGAAATTTATTACTTTGATCATTCTTTAACTCTAGGTCTCAGAAAAACTTTTCTATTAAATTATTCTTAATTTAAAAATTGGAGGAACCTGGCACATGTTATTCTAAACAGTCACACTCAATTCTAAAGACAAATTTATGACTTTGACATCAAAATTCAAACTTAACCTCACAATTAGTTTTGAATATCTTCACGCATTTTAAATATCTTCATGAAAGAGGTTCACAAAGTCTACTTGTTAAAAAAAATATTTTCATTGTTTTGTTTCGTTTGTTTGTTTGTTTTTTGTCCTGAACCACAAAAATCCTTAAACTGTTTCCCTTCCCATAGACTGTAGTTGACTTTCATTGGGTGAAGGGTTGCAAATTCTGGATGTGCCTACATATTCCATCTACATTGAGTCTTCTTTCAAGAGCTCAAGGTCCTTGCCAAATCTGGTGTATACACCTGGAAAAATTTATTAGAGGCTGCTGGGTTGTCATCTGTCACAGTCCTAAGCGATTTCTAAGGGCAGGATAAAACAACGGCTTCATTCAGGTCAGAGCAAGATCCAGGATTAACAAAAGATAATCAAGTGACATAACCAGCCGGCTGCACGGCATTAACAGATTCCAAGCATTTGGAACAAACACTACAAGAGGGAAATATCTAAATTTCATTTAATAGGAATTTCTACAGCATATTCACTCTCTATAATTAATTTTTCTAACATTTTTAAAGTCATATAAGATGCTTTTAAAAATATATTTATGTGGGTATTTGCCAGAAGGTTCATTTTCCTATGCCTTAAGATGCTCGTGAACATTAAGGAATCATTAATATTTTATTTAGGATAATACTATTTTAATGTGCTTTAAGAAAGATGTCTTATACACACACACACACAAAGCTATTTTTTGGATGACAGGTTATGATAGCAAAAATAAGCTTCAAAATAAATAAATCAGCCATGAGTTGAAGGGGATGGGCAAATGAGCGCTCAAGGGTTTATCTCCTATTTTTCCATTTGTTTAAATTTTCCCATGACCCAGCTCAGGGTGTTCTTGCCACACAGCACGATTTCTTTTCATGTAGCTGTATATGCCGGTTCTTTTTTCACAGCTTCTGGGTTTGAAGTCACGATTCGAAAAGCTTTTACCAAACCAAGGTTATTTTTTAAATTTTTCCATTGCTTCCTCTACTGCTTTTATGATTTCATTTGTAAGTATTTAAATCTTTATTCTATTTTGAATTTGTCCTGGTATAAAATATGAGGAATGGGTCCAATCTTTTTCCAAGAGGACTATCCATCTGTCCCAATAACATTTTCTGAATGAACTATCCTATCTTCACTAATCTGAAATGCCACCTGTATCTAACATTAAATCCCCATATGCACTGAGTCTACGGACTCATTATTCTAGTCTACTGGTCTGTTTCTTCATGAACCACTGTTTTAAATACAGAAGCTTTTTAAATGTTTTTTAATATCTGTCAGGGCTAGTTCTTCCTTATGATCCTTCTTTATATTTACCCTGGCTATACTCAATTATTTCTCCATATAATTTATGATAAGCTTGTTTTATTTAAAATAGTATTTTTTATAAGTGTCACATTACATTTATATTTAATTTAGGTAAAACTGATGCCTTTATGATATTGAGTCTTCTCGTCTAAAAAAACAAAACAAAATACTGTATGGTATGCCTTTCTATTTCTTATGTCTTCTTCTATGAAGAATTTTACTTTTTTAGCTTTTAAAATATGAAATTTTATTCTTAATCATTTTATCTTTTATTGACACTACTACAAATGAGGTCTTCCACTGTATCTTCTATCTTGTGGTTGGTTGCCTCTATGTAAGCCATTTCTGTATGTTAAAATGAAAGTAGTTATTGTTTGTCATGTTTTTCATTTGATCCCATAAAGTTTTCTAAATGTACAGTCATATCATCGGGTGATGATTTTACTGTCTTCCAATTATTGAACTGTATAGGTGACAATACCTATACCTCCAGAACAAAGTTAAGTGATAATCTCCTTCCTGACTCCAATGGGAATGTTTTAATGTTTTGGCATGACACTGGTCTGTGGGACTGAGGCAGATTAAAGAAGCACTAATCAATTCCTATCTATTTAAAAATAACTGTAATGAATGAATATTGAATTGTGCCAAATGCCTGTATCATTTATGGAGAGATTTGTACATGTCACCTCAGACCTAATATGGTAAAATGTATCAACAGTTTCCCAAATATTAATCCATCATTGCAAATCTATTAAAGCCCAGATTAATTTCTCCTCCAATATTTTGTTACTGATCTTATATATTTATATATCTTAATTACCATATATACTTTTTGTGTCTTACATACTTAAATTTTAAAAATTAACAATTCTGCATATTTGCTTTATGTGTTTGTATACATATTACACATATATGTGTATACATACATGTATGTGTAGGTATATATCTGTATGTGCTTATACATGTGTGTGCATGTGCTTGTGTGTGTGTATATATACTTTTTGGTGTATTTTATTAATTATGCTATTACAGTTGTCCCATCTTTTTCCCCTTTATTCCCTCCACCCTGGACCCTATCCCATCATCACCTCCCCTCTCAATTCATGTTTATTGGTTGTACATCTCAGTTCTTTGTCTTCTCAATTTCCTATACTATTCTTAACTTCCCCCTATTTCTTTTGTTTTCTTTTGTTTTGTTTTTGTCAATATTTTCCTGTCACCACTTTCCTCAGTCCCACCCACCCCGACATCCCACCCTGAATCCTTCCCCGATCTGGCTTTGTCAATGGGTCCTTTATGCATGTTCCCCGATGACCCTTCTCCTTCTTTTCCCCCATTATCCCCCTGCCTCCTCCCCTCTGGTTACTGTCAGTTTGTTTTTTATTTCTATGTTGCTGGTTATATTCTGCTTGTTTTGTTGATTAGGTTCCATCTATAGGTGACATCATATGGTATCTGTCTTTCACCGCCTGGCTTATTTCACTTAGCATAATGCTCTCCAGTTCCATCCATGCTGTAGCAAAGGGTAGGAGGTCTTTCATTCTTTCTGCTGCATAGTATTCCATTGTGTAAATACATCATAGTTTTTTGATCCACTCATTTACTGTTGGGCACTTAGGTTATTCCAATTCTTGGCTATGTAAATTGTGCTGCTAAGAACATTGGGGTGCATAGGTTCTTCTGAATTGGTGTTTCAGGATTCTTCACTATTAGGGTATAATCCCAGCAGTGGAATTGTTGGGTCAAAAGGTTCCATTTTTAATTTTTTGAGGAAATTCCAAACTGTTTTCCACAGTGACTGCACCAGTCTGCATTCCCACTAACAGTGCACTAGGGTTCTCTTTTCTCCACATCCTCTCCAGCACTTCTTGTTTATTGATTTTTTTATGATGGCCATTCTGACTGGTGTGAAGTGGTATCTCACTGTGGTTTTAATTTGCATCTCTCTGATGGCTAGTGATGCTGAGCATCCTTTCCTGTGTCTCTGTGCCCTGTGTACGTCCTCCTTGGAGAAGTGTCTGTTTAGGTCTTTGCCTATTTTTTTATTGTTTGTCTACCTGGACAAAGGTAGTTCTTTATATATTCTTTATATATTTTGGTGATCAAACCCTTGTCCAAGGTAGCACTGGCAAATATATTTTCCCATACAGTTGGTTCCCTTTTCATTTTGCTGATGTTTTCTTTAGCCATGAAGAAGCTTCTTAGTCTAATGAAGTCCCATTTGTTTATTCTTTCCTTTATGTCTGTTGCTCTAGGGGGCATATTGGTAAAATATTGCTGCCTTTAATACCTGAGATTTTCCTGCCTATGTTCTCCTCTAGGACTTTTATGGTATTGCAACTGATATTTAAGTCTTTTATCCATCTTAAGTTTATTTTTGTGTGTGGTGTAAGTTTGTGTTTGAGTTTCATTTTTGTGCATGTAGTTGTTCAGATCTCCCAACACCATTTGTTGAAGAGGCTATTTTTACTCCATTTTATGCTTCTGCCCCCTTTGTCAAATATTAATTGACCATAGAGACACGGGTTTATTTCTGCGCTCTCTGTTCTTTCCATTGGTCTATGTGTCTGTTCTTATGCCAGTACCAGACTGTTTTGATGACAGTGGCCTTATAGTATAGTTTGAATCAGGTACTGTGATCCCTCCTACATTGTTCTTCTTTCTCAAAATTGCTGCTGTTATTTGGGGTAATTTAATGTTCCACATAAAGTTTTGAAATATTTGTTCTATATCTGTGAAATACTTTACTGGTATTTTAATAGGAACTGTGTTGAATCTATAAACTGCTTTGGGTAATATGGACATTTTGATGATGTTACTTATTCCAGTTCATGAACATGGCATATGCTTCCATTTATTTGTGTTTTCCTTTATTTCTTTCTTCAGTGTTGTGTAGTTTTCAGAGTATAGGCCATTTACTACCTTGGTTAGGTTTATTCCTAGGTACTTTATTTTTCTTGTTGCCAAAATAAATGGATTTTTTTTCCTGATTTCTGTTTCTGATATTTCATTGTTGGTGTACAAAAATGCCTTTGTTTTCTGCATATTGACTTCGTGTCCTGCTGTTTTGCCAACTTCACGTATTAGGTTGAGTAGTTTTTTGGTGGAGTCCATAGGGTTTTCTGTGTACACTATCATGTCATCTGCAAACAATGACAGTTTTACTTCTTCCTTTCCAATATGGATGCCTTTTATTTCTTTTTCTTGTCTGATGGCTGTGGCTAGGACTGCCAATACTATGTTGAATAGAAGTGGTGAAGGCGGACATCCTTGTCTTGTGCCCGGTCTTAGTGGGAAAGTTTTTATATTTTGCCCATTGAGTATGATGTTGGCTGTAGGTTTTTCACATATGGTCTTTATTATGTTGAGGTATGCCCCCTTTATTCCTACTTTACTACGTGTTCTTATCATAAATGCATGCTGTACCTTATCAAATGCTTTTTCCACATCTATTGATATGATCATGTGATTTTTGTCTTTCCTTTTGTTTATGTGATATATTACACTTATTGATTTGTGAATATTATACCATCCTTTCATCCCTGGGATGAACCCCATTTGATCATGATGTATGATCTTTTTAATGTATTACTTGAAGCGGTTTGCCAATATTTTGTAGAGGATTTTAGTGTCTATGTTCATCAGTGATACTGACCTGTAGTTTTCTTTGTTTGTTGTGTCTTTATTTGGTTTTGGAACATGGATGATGGTGGCCTCATAAAAAGAATGTGGGAGCCTTCCCTCTTCTTGGATTTTTAAGAATAGTCTGAGAAGGACAGGGGTTAGCTCTTACTTAAATGTTTTGTAAAATTCTCCTGTGAAACTGTCTGGTCCAGGACTTTTGTGTGCCAGGAGTTTGCTGATGACAGGCTCAATTTCACTAGCTGTTATTGGTCTGTTCAGGTTCTCTGCTTCTACATTCAGTTTTGGGAGATAATAATTTTCTAGAAATTTGTCCATTTCACCCAGGTTTTCAAATTTCTTGGCATATAGTTGTTCATAGTAATTTCTTACAACCCTTTGCATTTCTGTGGTTTCAGTTGTAATTTCTCCTTTTTCATTTCTGATTTTATTTATTTGCATCCTCTCTCCTTTTTTCTGATGAGTCTGCTTAAAGGCTTGCCCATTTTGTTTATCTTTTCAAAGAACTAGCTCCTGGATTTATTGATCCTTTGAATTGTTCTTTCAGTCTCTATGTTACTCAGTTCTGCTCTGATCTTGTTATTCCCTTCCTTCTATTTGCTCCGGGCTTTGTTTGTTGTTGTTTCTCCAGTTCTTGTAGATGTAGGGTTAGGTTGTTTATTTGAAATGTTTCTATCTTTTTTATGTAGGCCGGTATTGTTATGAACTTTCCTCTCAGGACTGCCTTTGTTGCAGCCCATAGGTTTTGGACGGTTGTATATTCATTTTCATTTGTTTCCAGAAACTTTTTGGAATGGATCAATCTCATTATTGACCCATTCATTGTTTTATAGCATGCTATTCAGTCTCCATGAGTTTGAATGTTTTTGAGTTTTTTTCCTTGAGGTCGGTTTCTAGTTTTAAGCCCTTGTGGTCTGAGAAAATGCTTCATATGATTTCAACCTTGTTAAACTTGTCGATGCTTGTTTTGCATCCTATCACATGGTCTATCTTTGAAAATGTTCCATATGCATTTGAAAAGAATGTGTGTTTTGCTTCTTTGGGATGCACGATTCTATATACGTATCAGCTAAGTCCATTTGAATTAATGTATCATTCAGTTCCACAATATCCTTGCTGATATTTTGTTTGGAAGATCTATCCATTACTGATAGTGGGGTGTTAAAATCCCCTACTATAAGTGTGTTGTTGTCTGTATCTTTCTTGAAGTCCTCCAGGATTTCCTTATATATTTGGGTGCTCCTGTGTTGGGTGTATATAAGTTTACAATGTTTATGTCTTCTCAGTGGATTCTTCCTTTGAGTATTATGAAGTGTCCTTCTGTGTCTCTTTTTATGGTCTTTGTTTTGAAGTCTATTTTGTCTGATATAAGTAATGCTACCCCAGCTGATTTTACCCCTGTCCATTTGCTTGGGATATTTTTTTTCAACCCTTTACTTTCAGTCTGTGTAAGTCTTTTGTTCTGAGGCGGGTCTCCTGAAGGTAACATATATGCAGGTCATGTTTTCTTATCCATTCAGCTATTCTATGTCTTTTAATTGCAGCATTTAATCCATTTACATTTAAAGTTATTGTTGATAGGTACTTATTCATTTTTCCCCTTTGTGCCTGTGTTCCTCTCGCTCTCATTCTTTTTCTTCATCTTCTTAAAGCAGTCTCTTTAGCATATCTTGCAATGCTGGTTTGGTAGAGGTGTATTCTCGTGGCCTTCTTTTGTCTGGGAAACTCCTTATTTCTCCTTTCATTTTAATTGAGAGCCTTGCTGGGTAGGCTAGTCTTGGCTGTAGGCCTTTGTTTTTCATTACTTGGAATATTTCTTGCCATTTTCTCTGGCTTGTAGTGTTTCTGTAGATAAGTCAGCTGCTAGCCTTTTTAGGGCTCCCTTGCATGTTACTTCCTGTTTCTCCCTTGCTGCCTTTAAGATTCTTTGTTTTTGATATCTGCCATTTTAATTATGATGTGACTTGAAGTGGGGTCTCTTTGGCTTCCTCTTGATTGGGACCCTCTATGCCTCCTCAACTTGTTTGACTTTTTCTCTCCTCAAATTAGGGAAGTTTTCTATCATTACTTTTTCAAACAGGTTTTCTATCCTTTGCTCCTCCTCTTCTCCTTCTGGTATTCCTATTATATGGATATTATCACATTTCATGTTGTCCTGCATTTCCCTAAATCCCTCTTCACTCTTTTTGAGTCTTTTTTTAATTTTCTTGCTCTTTCTGGGATTTTTTTTTTTTACCATGTCCTCCAGCTCGCTGATTCGATCCTCTGCTTCATCTAGCCTGCTTTTGATTTCTTCTACTGTGTTCTTCAATTCAGAAATTGTATTCTTCATTTCCTCTTGGTTCTTTTTATAGTTTCTATGCCCTTTTTCGTGCTGATATAGTTTGCACTAAGTTCCTCGTAGTTTCCCTGTAGTTTTTGGTAATTCTCACTGAGCTCACTGAGTTCACTGAGCTTCCTTATAACCATCAATATCTGATAGTTTACTCGCCTCTATTTCACTTAGTAGTCTTTCTGAGGATTCTTCCTTTCCTTTCAGTTGGGGTTTGTTTCTTTGTCTTCCCATTATTTGGCTGCCAGACCAAAACCACAAAGGCCAGGAAACGAACCCATGTCCACACAAATAACTTCCCCACCACAACCTCACTATCAACAGCAAATGGACCTGTATTAATAAAGCTGTAAAGAGATTAAGACTATTAAAAGAAAGGAGAGAAATAAACTACAGTATAAAATCTAGTAACCTAATATGCACTAACTTGATGGATAAGAAATGAATGTTAAAAAGCTATGCAGTAAAAATATCATGGAGAAAACCACAGAGGATTTCGTCTCAGTAGCCTCTAGTATTTACTGCTGTTTTTTCTTTCTGGATCCGTCTCTGGTGATGTCAGATGTTGACCTCATCTGACCTTAGGCAGCCTGTTCGAGACTTCCAGGGATCTACTGTCTGTGGCTCCCACTCTGCACTCAGCAGTCAGGCTTAAGCACCGCAAGGCCAGGGCAGAGCCCTCCTCGGGTGGGGCTACTGTTTCCTCTCGTGTATATATATTTAACCAGGTGAAAACAATTGCCTTCATGATACTTCATCTCCAAATATTTCACTAAGCACCTCCTAACAATAAGTACATTGTCTCAAATAATACATATGAATACTACACTTGAAAAAATAATTTCCTAATATCATCTAATATCTCATCTATATATGATTTATTTGATTGTTCTCAAACCATCTTTCAATTTTTCTAGACTCTAATCATGTTTCATGCATGACACTTCGTTGTTACATCTTTGCAAAGTCTCTTAATTCTGCAATGTTTCCCCCACCCCTTTTTTTTTCCTCCACGGCACTGATTTTTTTTTTTTTTAACAGATCAGGTCAGTTGTTTTGGAGAATGTTCTACACCACAGAACAATCTCATTGCTTTCTGTTGCTGTCCTTTAATTTGTTTCTCTATTTCTGTATTCCCTAAATTTCAAAGTAAGATGCAAAGGCTTGCTTAGATTCAGGTGAACTATTTTTCTAAAGCCTTCTCGGGTGATGACATGTGCTTCTATTTCTATCGCATCAGGAGGCGCACTGCATCAGGCTGTTCCACTATTACTGCTGCTCAGTTTGAATATTTGGTTAAAGTGGTGACCCCCATATTTCTCTATTATAAAGATAAATTTCCACCACTTCAATTAGAAAGAATTTTGTGGGGTAAAACCTTGTACCATACATATTATTAATGGTTCTAGTACTGTCTAGTGGCCCTTGTCAGGATCAATTTTTTCCCTTGTGGGCTATAGAACTGTGATTTTTGGCCTCTCTCATTCTTTATACATTCATGATATACAGTCATTCTTTTATACAGTCATTCTTCCATAAGAAACAAGCCATTCTTTGCTTCATTTAGTGCTTTCTATCCTCAATTTAACATTGTCTAACAAGAGGTTCAAAATCCTGCTTTTTCCTTCTGGTCTGCCTTTACTTGGTATAGCACTGCAGATGTAATCAAGTTAAGATAAAACCATACTGACCAGAGTGGGCCCTTAATCCAATATGGCTGACGTTCTTATAAAGAAAAGAGGCAAGGAAACAGACACATAGGGAAAACGCCATGCGCTGACACAGGTACAGATTGGGGTGCTGTGTTTTACAAGGCAAGGAGCACCGAGGACGGCCAGCAACACCAGAAGCCAGGAGAGACAGCGAGCAGACTCCGCCCTAGGGCTCTCACACAGAGCACTGCACTGCCGGTGCCTTGACGTTGGCCTTCTGGCCTCCAGAACTACCAGAGAATAAATTTTTGTTGTTTTAAGCCGTCTAGTCTGTGGCTCTTTGTTATAGCAACTCCAGGAAGCATTTGAGTTTGGTCTTAATTATGTCATATTTTAGGTAATATTTTGTTTTTAAACTCTAAATTTTTTTTCACCATTTGGATACTTTACTTTGCATTGTCGGGACTGGTATATATGCAATTTATACGGTTGTTATTTCCACATAAAAAGGTGACTCACTTTCAATTTTTCTCCTCAAAGAAGAGATAAAACTCTAACCCTACTTTTTTTGCTTTCTGTTTTTATTTAATCTTTATTGTATTTTTTCCATTACCATTTAGTCTCCTTATATCCCCCTCCCCCAGCAATCACCATGCTGTTGCCCATGTCCATAAGTTTTTTTTCCCTTTGCCCAATCCCTCCATCCCCTCACCTCCCCGCCCACTGCTGTCATCCTGCTCTCTACCTATGCAAGTATCCCCATATTCCTTATTAGTTCAGTGTGTCCATTAGAGTCCACATGTGATTGAAATCATATGGTACTTGTCTTTCTCTGACTGGCTTATCAACTCCTATCCCTTCCCACCGCTTCTTCCAGGACAGCACAGGTCTTCAGTTCCTCTTCATTACCGGTCCCTCAAGAAGTTCCTTAACTTCTTGATTAGCTCTGTTACTCACTGAAACATATAACTGCTATATTTTCTCCAGCATTTCTGGGTGTTTTACATCAAGAATTTTTTTCAAAGGTAATTTCTAGGATAATTCCTCTGGGAAGATCCTGTGTACGATTCTCCCGTGTACCGGCTGTGTTCACTCAAAGCCGAGAGGGATTGCTCCTTGCCGGACTGGTGACTCCGTTTTCACTGCCTCCTTCTCCGCTCCTGCGGACTCACTTCGAGGGGAGGGTTATGGAATGACGGAAGGTTACAGCTCACTGTACCCATGAGGGACAGAGGCCCAGCATGTAATGACTTACCTAGGACAGGCACACCCCACATGAGCATGACAAGGCACAGCTGGGAGCTCTACGCAGCTCTGAAGACAGGCCTTTGAGAGGAGTTCATCAGCCACTCTGCTTGATATGGTTCTAATGCTGAAAACTATTTGCCTAGCATCATTATACCCTATATTTTAGCCCTCAGAGTTTGATTTAAAATATCAGAATCAGTGTTTTCTTGAGCCTGCAGAACATGTTGGAAACCATATGGTCTCACTGCTGACAAGATTTTAACATGGGCCATTGTAATATTTAGAAGACACTTCAAATTAATCAAAAGCATAGAATACAGAAAATTTTCCAAACAGGAAGGGTAAAATAAAGGGAAAACATGAAAAATTTGGAATGGCAAGTGAATTTGGCTACAGAACAGAAGGTAGACAATAACTGGTTATCTTCAGAAAAACAACAAAGACTCAGAAATTAGTACTGGCCAATCTAACCCAACCCAACCTAACTGTCAAGAAACCACAGAAAAAGGGAGCTAAGGGGGAGGGTGCCAATAACTGCAGAGTTATTTCAAGCTTTATATACCCAAGTGGGGTTTTGGAATATTGCTCTAAGAAATTTTAATTTGGAGTTTCTGAATTTAAATGTATTCTACTAGGTAAATCATAGGTATATGGAAAAAAAAAAACAATAAAAGGTCATAGATACTCAGCAGGCTGAGAGAAATCTGGCCACTTCTTCAAATATGGTAAGAGAATATGAGATAAACAGCCCATCCTCTAAATCCAAGTGTGTTGACACAACCATTTCACACTTATCACACACAACACACACACACACACACACACACACATATGCACACACAAAATCCATGGCAGATGGATTCTGAACACACAGAGGAACTGGAGTTCTCTAAAGATAACTCTTCCCGTGTGTGTGGTCATATGTCCCCCTTCAAAGAGAGTAGTAGCCGGGTTATTTTCTTCTTCCGCAGCTATCACCAGCAAAAGTGACAATGCAGGGCACTCCCATGCAGACCTGCTGGAAATTTAGATTGGTACGCCTGCCTATTCTAGAATGAAAAGTTGCTCTATGGGTCAAATTTAATAGGTCTATCTTTTGATCCAGCAACATGACTCCTGGGTATTAAGCCTAAAGAAACAACTGAAAAGGGTGTTCAGTATGGCATAATGATAACAAATGCTGAAAAAAACCTAAATGTTCAACATTCGATTACTCACACACACAATGGCACATGTCATCAATGAAATTCTATGTAACACAAAAAAATGGGTGAGGCACCGAACCAGCAGAGCTGCCCTTGTTCAAAGAGCCACATGATCTTCGCTGGGAGCTGAAGCTCAGGAGGCAACACGGTTGCCTAGGCCAGCGTTCAGCACGGCAGGAAGGCGAAGGGGCAGAGGCAACAGCGGGAGACAGGTAAGTACTTAGGTGCATCCTGCTTGAAAGCTGATCTCAGTGACTCTCCCCTTTGGACTGTGTACACTAGGGGTGACGGAGTAAGAGAAGGTGTCCGTGGTGGGGATACTAAAGTGCCTGTCAATCTGGCAAGTATGTATTTCATTTGGTTTTAATTTAGTTTGGAAAAATATAAGATGTGACCACTTGTTTCCTTCATCTTGAATATTATAAAACAGTTCATGCTGGCTGCACAGATGTTAATATCTTCACAAAATGATTGACAGTGAATCAATCACAGTTATATATATGGAAATATTTCAGGTAATTTTGGTTTTTCCCCCCCATGCTATTCTGTATTGATATGTATTTTTTACAACTTTCATATACCATACCTTTAGGGAAAGAATAAAAAGAAAAAAAAATAGCACGGCATCTAACATCCCTTCAAGGTCAGAAACATCTTTCACTGTACTTGTGACCTACACAGAACAGAAGCTTGAAGTATAATTCAGTCCAACTCCAGAGAGTTTGCTAAGTGACCTGCCCAGTATCATTTTATCCATCTAGTTTAAAATTTTATTTCCTTTTTTCTTCTCTCATTTATTACTTATCAACTTTAAAATGAAACTTTATCTGTTCATCCTATGTCTTATTTCTTTTATCTAAAGTCTGGGATTCAGAATCATTCCAATACAAACATATTCGCACAGATTAAAAAACAAAAAAACTTCCAAGGACTTTCTGCCGGTTCTTTCCCATTCAATAGGATTTGCCAGATATTTACCTTTCTCTTTGTTCTTTTCTTTTCTTTTCTTCTCTATTCCTCTCCCTCCTGCCCTCCGTCCCCCCGCCCCACATGAGCATGTGAGCCTTCTCTTTTATTATTATACTTCTAGAACTATAAACTTAAAAGGTTGTTCAACAACTACACTGCTTTTCCCATGTAAATTTCTCCATGATGCACTATCAATATTGTCAACTGTTCTTAATTAAGGTTAATGACCATAAGGTCTTTGCTTCTCTGTCTAGCATAAAAGGTAAAAGAGGGTATAGGGCGCAGGGATGAGGTTGCCTTTCCATCCAATTCCATTTCTGTATGGACCAAAAACAGTGGCTGTATAACTCAGGTTTAAAGGTTTAAAACCTTTAAACAAAGGTTTAAAATGCCACCAGCTGCATTTTACTTTCCTGGGGCCACTGAATACAGAGAAGCTCATGCATTTATATATTTCAGAACTTAGAGCAGGTCTGGGAAGTTCTCTACCTCTAAAGCTGATGTTAAGAGTAGTTATCACTGACAATATGGCTTAGGTCATTTTATGAGTCAGAAATTTAGAGTCAGAAGGCAGCATGTTTGTTTATGATTTTTTAACCTCACATGAGAACATTTTTTTCATTGCTTTTAGAGAAAGGAAGGGAGAGAAAGAAACATCAATGTGAGAGAGAAGCACTGACCGGCTGCCTGCCTCCTGTACATGCCCAAACTGTGGACTATACCTGCCCAGACTGGAGATCGATCCTGCAACCTAGGCAGGTGCCCTGACCACCAATTGAAACCCATAACCTTTGGGATACAGGATGATGCTCCAGCCAACTGAGCCATACCAGCCAGGGCAGAAGGCAGCATGTTTTAGACGACAGAAACCCAGAGAGGTTAAGGTGTTGACCAAAGCCTGAAGAGAGCAGCTGTCTCTGGAGTTAAGTCCAGGTCTCCAAGTCTTTCTATTCAGGAGTATATTTAAGCACACAATATTCATCTTTAAGTTCTTCCAGGGCCCTCTAAGGAGTACCTCATCGATTTTATTTAGAGCTGACGATACAATCCTATAAGACCATCTATTGGACAAGATTAGAGGTTAGTAAGTATAAGTACACAGACAAGACAGAGAGGGCGGATAGGCCTTTCAACTCCTAACAGCCCATTTCCAAATCAAGACCAACCTGGTACTCCTTCTTCCTTTCAAGCAACATCGTGGCAACAGAGAAAATGAGAAGTCAAGAAGGACGTTGGGAAGGAATCCAGGCCACATAGTCAGGAGATCTGAGTTACACTCCAGCAATTTCTGTATCTCCAACATTGTAGGATATTTAAAATATCCTTGGTCCATTCCAAGCTCAGTAGTCTAAAAGACTATTTGGGAGGCAATGATGGGGTTTCCTGGATGAAGCCACTAACAGAAATAATGCACTACAAGATATTTTTTATGATGCTGCTAATAGGGGAATTGTTCATGCAAGATGACTAAAAGTGTTGCTTTACATTCTTACATTTATATCACAAACACAAGAGCAGCGGCCGGCTACCACTCTGATTGCAGCTTATGAGGAAATTTATTTGAGGATGAGCCCAAGCTGAAAGTGTAAAGTCAGCTACACAAATGGAAGAGAGCAAATTGTATAGCTGTTAGCAGTAAATCTGTCCATGCCTGAGTGTCCACATCCCACTTTCCATATCCCATGTGACCTCTCTTGCACCCATTTGGGGTAGCTGAGCCCTAAAAGAGATGAACTATCAGCCTCTCTTTGATGGCATCAAAGTTCCAACACTGAATTTAATCCATTCCTTGAACAGTGTATCCCTTCTTTTACACACACACACACACACACACACACACACACACACACACACACGAGGTCTGTCCAGAAGGTATCCAGTCATGTAATATGAAAAATTGAGACTTTTATTGAAGGAGATATAGATGTAAGATACAAGAAACATTGTACATAGGACAATGACACCTCAGTCCCCTCCAAAATAGGCACGTTGGGACCTCACACAGTTCTCCCGATTGCCATCAGCAGCCCCATTGTATCTTCCTGAACCTCATCGACTGTCTGACGTCTCTTCCCTTTCAAAGGTGATTTTAGTTGTGGGAAAAGCCAGAAGTCACAGGGCTCCAAATCTGGGCTGTAGCAGGGCCAAGTCACCTGGGTGATTTCACCAAAGAACTGGACAAGACAAGATGCATTATTGTGATGAAGCTGACAACCACCAACTGACCATAGCTGTGGACTTCTAAATCATCCGAATACTTTCCATGGAGGAATGTTCAAGCTTCATGCAAAATCTGATGCAGATTTGTTGCTCTACTCTCTCAGTCATTTTGAATGCAACAGCCACACAGTACACATGCTCACTCAACGGCGTCCACTGCCCCCACTGACTAGCACAATGAAGTCGTCATTTTTCATACATATTCATTCCATTCCACTGTCCTTGGCTGCCAGGTTACATCAATGTCGCGCAAACTGTTCTCGTTATATTAAACAATGGTTTGACTTTCTCCAGACAGACCTTGTATATATTTTTAAATCAACTGTTGTATTTGTAAGAGACACCGAAGCTTCTGTGTATTCAGTGTCTCTAAATTACCCTAAAATGAGCACAAGAAAATGAAGGAAGGTAAGAAGGTCATAAAGATACTGTACAAAGACACATGGAGGTCAATTTTGTTTTAGCATATACATAAAAGATGTGTGTGTGTGCGTGGCAGGTAAGAACCAAGAGAAAAAATAATGGGAGGACCCACATCCCTTAAAGTGACCACTTCTCTACCACAATACATGTAATCATACTTTTTCTTTGGTTTTGTTTTAAAACCTGTTTTCTTCTTAGTTTGTTTCAGGGCACAAACATAAATACAAAATCATCATTTCACAACATGACAGTAATTTGTAATTAAAATATCCTTCTTTGAATTATAAAGCCAGCTTTAAAGACGTCCTCTGTTAGAAAAAAAAGTGTCTTCATAATTTCAGTAATATGGGCTTCCCCAAACCCTCACATGCTGGCCCTAATTAGGACAAGTTTCAGAAATAAAAGGGACCTGGGGACTACAGAGGGACTTCAGTGAAGAGGTCAGACAGGAAAGGCAGGAAGAAGTCATGTGACCTGCATCAGGTTACTGAACAGCGGAGGCCTGCCTACTCCACTGGCCTGGTGGTTTTCTTCCCAATGTCAAGATGCCTTTTAAAAATGCAACATCAACACAGAAAGGCCTCTATTACTAACTAAAGTCAGATCTAAGCAATGACCCTGATACTCTCTACCAATTCCTTCAGATAAAATACCATTCTCCAATTTCAGATCCATCGAGGTTTTCTTTTTCACGTTTCCATTAAAAAAAGATCTGAATAGCTTTTTCTTTGCTTATTTCTGCCAAGAAGAAATCCACTCCCAGCTCTCCGTTTAAAGGCCAACCAGATTGAAAAAGAGACTGTGATTATGTAACTGCCATCCGACCCACCACCACTCCTGGAGCATCAATACAGAAAGGGCTTTTCACAGAGAAGGTCAGAGGGCCCCGGTGAGCACCCGGGGCGTTTGGATGCCTCCTGGTCACAGAAAGTTTCCATCTGCGGGAGTATATTGAGACCGACGCAATCGCATTTGTTTCACTGACGTTATGTGACACCAAAATGACTGACTCGGAAAATAATCCAATTCCTCCTTATGTGTGCTGAAGGAACTAGGTAAAGTTTCTAACATTTCAGAAATAAAAATCTCCAATATTTGCTGGCACTTCAGGCGTCTAATCTACTGCGTATCTAGCAGAAACAAGTGCATGAAGTCCTTGAATTCCTCTCCCATCCTTTATCACGAACTGTCATCCTAGGAAGGCAGGGATTACATTTCATTTTGAGAAAGTATAAAGGTCTTGGTAAGATGTTGAGCTAAGATATACTATTAAACATTCCAGAATTTTCACCCACTGAATAAGGCCATAAAAAACAGCCAGGGGAGACAACACAATGACATTTCTTATTAACTCTCTGTTTCCTAATTTATTTTTTCCTCTGTATTTCCCCTAGTAGTTTTTGCAGTGTCTCTTTCCCCTGTAGCAATTTCTGGCTATTTTTCTATTTTTAAAATTATTCATTTTATATCATTTTATAGATTTTATTGTATTTTCTTAAAATTCAGCATCATGATTGCTGTAGAAGATGTCAATGAAGTGCTGCCTCCCCTGCTCTGTCCCCTTATTTAAAAAAAAAATAGTCCAGTCTATAACCCCTTTTTGCAAAAATGTTAGTAGGCTCACTAAGTATGAAGCTTGGTGTTTAACCCAATTATTTTAATACCTCAGAGCAACACCTTAGGGAAATCATCACCCCCATTTTACTGACACACAGGAACCTAGAAAGAATACTTCCACTTTACCTAAAGGTCGATATTTTCATTTCCACCGATCCCACACATGATATTTATACCTTCAAATATTTGCTTTATCCTCTCCTGGCTTCAGTTCTACTATCTTAGTCGACAAAAAGAAAAAGAAGTGATACTTTATAATATAAATTTAATTCTGAAGGCTAAATGATAGTCCATACTGTTAAGCTGGTAGAGACATATCATGCCTAATATTTAAAAAATACAGAATTATGGTATAAAAAATAGTTGCTTTTAGAATAAAACAGAGAAACCCCCAGAGAAAAAGAATTAATGTTTTTTTATTAGCATAAAAAAATGGAGTGTCAACAACAGACTCTTAGTACATCCCAATATCTGCTTTTGTCTCCAGTTTTCTTACCAGGATTTTTCCTTTCTGAATAATATGAGTTTCCAACTAGCAAAAAGACACATTACCAATGAAAAATCTTAATAAATAGTAGGTATGGAAGACAGTAGTAGAATAAAATCTAGCATATACTTCATATAAATTCAGATCATTAATAAGCTTCCTAAATTTCTATTATACCTGAATAATAAACTCTTCTATTAACAGGAATTAAATTACTATAAAAATTCCTACCGATATATAGGTAGTTAATATTTTTCCAAATATACTGATGCTCAGTGCCTCTCCTTAGAGCAAAATGACAGAAAACAATACTATCGAGTTATTAAATTATAGGAAAACCTATAATTTCTCCCTCTTCCATCGATGGCTTTACCATTCATTTCTTTCAGTGCTTCCTTGTTTCATCAAGTTTTTAGCAACTTCAATTCAATTCTGAGAAAAGAATACTATCAAGTTATTAAATTATAGGTTTTCAGTTGGCAATTCTGCTGTCCTTTTATGTGTGTGGAAAGACTCATGTAAAATTATACACTGAAAAACTATCTTTCTTATTATTTGTGTTTGTTTCTTTAAAGAGCCCTTATACCACTCACATTGTGCCAAACAAAATAAAAACAAAAATATTACCTCTATACCCATTTCAAACAGAAGCAATGGCAACTCCTAGAAGCAGAAATAGAGCCACATAAATATAGTAACTATCACTGACTAAGGATCAAAGGCAATCAAATGGAGAAAAAAAGTCTTTCAACAAATGATGAAAAGACAATTGTACATCCATGTGCAGAAAAAAAAGAAAGAATCCAGATAAAGATCTTACATTCTTTACAAAAATTAACTCAGATAGAGATCTGAATGTAAAATGCAAATCCATAAAACTCCTGGAAGATAACACAGGAGCAAACCTGGATGACCCTGAGTATGGTGGTGACTTTTTAGATATTAACACCAAAGGCAAGACTGACGAAACAGTGGCTATGCTGAACTTCACTAAACTGAAGGTTTCCTTCTCTGTGAAAGACGCTGTCAAGAAAATGAGAAGACAAGCCACAAACTCAGAGAAAATATTTGCAGAAGACACATTAATAAATGCTTGTTTCCCAAAATGTACAGGAAACTCTTAAAATTCATCAATAAAAAAAATAAAGAACCCAATTAAAAACTGGGCCAAAGACCTCACCAAAGAAGATATACTGATGCCACATAAGCATGTGAAAAGGTGTTCTACATGACATGTCATCGAGGAAATACAACAACGACACACCATTATGCACCTATTAGAACAGCCAAAATCCAAAATACTGACAACACCAAATGCTGGAACGGAATGTCATCCATCAGAGAATGCAAAATGGCACAGCCACTTTAGATAACAGTGTGGTCGTTTCTTACAATACTAATAACCACATTCCTACCATATAATCCAGCAATCACATTTGTTGGTATTTACCCAAAGGAGTTGATAACATGTGCACATAGAGACCTGCACTCGAATGTATACAGCAGCCTTATTCATAATTTCTCAAACTTGGAAGCAACTAAGATGTCCTTCAGTGGGTACATCCAGACTATGGAATATTATTCAGTGCTAAAAAGGAATACAGCTATGAGTCCGTAAAAAGACATGGAGGAAACTTAAATGTATATTGCTAAGTGACAGAAGCCAACTGGAAAAGGCTACATACTGTGTTATCTCAACTATATGACATTCTAGTAAAGGCAAAACTATGGAGACAATAAAAAGATCAGTGGTTGTGAGGGATTGAGGTAGAGGAGGAGGGATGAATAAGCAGTGCACAGATGATTTTCAGAGCAGCAGAAATGCTCTGTATGATACCATAATTATGGATATACAGTATGTCATTATACATTTGTCTAAACCCATAGAATGTACATCACCAGGAGTGAACATTGCTATGGACTTTGGGTGATTATTTGCAATGTGTCAATGTAGGCTCATCAATTCTAACAAATGTACTGCTTTGGTGGGAGATGTTGACAGAGGAGAGGCTGTGAGTAGGTAGGAACATGGGGTATATGGGGACTTTCTACTTTCTGCTCAACTTATTTTTTGTGAACCTAAAACTGCTCTTAAGAAAATGGCCATATAAAAGGAAAAAATGTACCAAATAATACAGTGAAAAATGTTTCCTATCCAACTCTGTCTCCAACTGTCATCTTTCCCCCACCTAAAATTTGCAAGCAATCACATTTATTAGTTTCTTGGATATACTCCCAGGATTTCTTTAGGCAAAATAAGCAAATAAGGATATCAGTATACAATATCCCCTCTTCTTGCATAAGAGCTATCCTGCTATGAGTGTTTTGCATCTGGCTTTCCTCTATATCAAAATATAGAAATTTCCCTGTGTTGTTTTTTTAACCACTTGCCCAGGATTCCATTATGGATGTACCACCATTAATCCATCCCCTAGTAATATACACTTACACAGTCTATTTCAAATACTTTGCCATTTCAAAAATGTGACTTTGTACAACTTACTTCACATATAAGTATATCTCAGAAATAATTATCAGAAATTGACTGTATTTATCATTTTAATAGCTATTTCAAAGAGCTATTTCTTCTGGTAGCTGAAATAAACAACTCTTTAGGATGTACCCTCAAAGAACATCAAGCAGATTACATGGAATATTTAGTACTTTATAATAAGTGTCAAAAACATTTACAATCATTAATTTTTAAAGTCAAAATCAAATACTGAGCCCTCGCTGGTGTGGCTCAGTGGATCCAGTACCAATCAGCCTGCGAACCAAAGGGTCGCCAGTTTGATTCTGAGTCAGGGCACATCCCTGGGTTGCAGACCGGGTCCCCAGTAGGGGCACATGAGAAGCAACCACATATTTATGTTTTTCTCGCTCTCTTTCTCCATCCCTCCCCCTCTCTCTAAAAATAAATAATCTTTTTTTTTAAATCACATCCTGACAAGATAAAGAACAATGCTCCATGTTTAATAACAATGCTTCAAAAAAAGTCTAACAGTCTAAAGAATGAGGAAATCTTGACTGTTATTTAGAAATTTTGACTATTATTGTTACTAGAATGGCACAAATTTATTTTTAATAAAACACCAACTATGTTAGTATAAAATCTTCTGCAACTGGAAATTCCATCAATTTCTGTCTAAAAGTAAGAAGAGCAAAAGAAGGAGAAACTCAGTTTACTTGTAAATTTTTACATTTCATATAGTCAATAAACTTCTGTATTTTGCCATGTATAATGAACACATTTTTGCCCAAATTTTTGAGGGAAACATAGGGATGTACATTATACTGTACCCTATGGAAACATAGGGTAGTACTAATTCCATATCTGTCTATACAAATGTTTTTAATTCTTTCATTTATGCTTAGGCATTAAAAGTGTAACTCTAGAAAGCAATAATGATATATGTATACAAAGTAATACCCTGGTTTACAATAATCAGTTTTATATATAAATAAAAAATTGAATTAAAAAATTTAAAATGAAAGTTTTTTTCCTGAAAGTTTGGGCCAAAAGCATGGGCGTGCATTACACACGGCAAATTACGGCAAGTGCTTCTGGTTTTACATGTAGGGATCATATGTGAACAAATCGAAGAACAGGCTTAAAGTGTTGTAAACTCCAACAGAAAACCAGCACATAGGGACTCATTTGTGGGTTAACCCCCCCAAAAGTTATCAAGACGTACTAATTCCTCACATTTTTCTAATCCATATATTAATAACCAATTTTATATTATCTGTCCAAAAATTTTTTTAAAAGGTAATAAATAAAACATCTTTCTAATGTCTTTACTGATAATGGTGGTACTGTTTCTGATTGGCGAGGTAAAATTCAGATGGACTTGTAGCAAGGAAGGGAAGGAAATGGTAATTTAGGTATCAAAGGGAAGGGTCAAAACTGTGGCGAAAACCTTTAAAACAACAATTAGAACAAGGAATAAAGAACTGAAGAAATACTCAGATATGACTCCATCGGCAAAGAGTGTGATAGCACATAGCTCTATTCAGGGAATGTGTACAGAGCAATTAATATCATGGCGCAAAACTACTGGGGAAGAAAGGGGAGTGGCATAAATCTCAGGTTATGTCATAAAGAATTTTAAGGCACTTTTCTGGAATTAGCTTCTTCTCAAAATCACCTCCTCTAGTATGTAAGTTCTATGAGGCCCTGGGGACTTTGTTTTATCTTCACTGCATGTGCTCAGCATCCAGAACGGTATCTGGCACACAGCAGATGCTCAAGAAGTAATTGCTGAATGAATAACTGCATCTACTTAGGATATGCAGGGTGCCCACTGATGGACCCTCACAGACCTTTGTCCATACGCATTATTCCACAGCCCCAAGTGATTCTTTTGTATTCCTCATCATCAGAATTTCACCATAGCAGTACCCAGTCAATGCACACAATAAATCTGAACAATTCATACTAAAATACAAATGACTACTAGCACTTTAAAGCCTTGCCCCTATGTACTCAAATAAGGATTCATAAATCCTAGAAAATGAAATCTGACGGCTGACATTTCAGATACCTTAGAGAAAACTGTGGGGGTGTGGGAATAAAAAATGCCTATTTTCACTCACCTGCCCAAATCGCTTTCAATTTTGTTTTAAAAAAGGTAGAGTACTACAAACAGACTCTTTAATCTCTAGATCTATTTTAGTATAATTTGCTAGAAGAAAACAGTTTTGTTATAAATTAAGTGACAACAGAAGAGCCCTGACCTGTGTGGCTCTGTTGGTTGGGCATCGTTCCACAAAGTGGTCACTGGTTCGATTCCTGGTCAGGGCACATGTCCGGGTGACAAGTTCGGTCCCCATTGGAGTGTGTGCAAGAAACAACTGATGGATATTTCTCTCTTACATGGGTGATTCTCTCCCTCTCGTTTTCTTTCCCTTCTCCTCTAACTAAAATAAATAAATAAAAATTTTTAGTTTAAATTTCTTATCTTTTTTCTATTTTGTTTTTATTGTTGTTCAAGCACAGCTGTCTCCACTTTCCCCCCACCCCATCCATCCCCACCTCGCACCCTCAATCCTTCCCTCCTTTGGCTTTGTCCATGGGTCCTTTTAACATGTTCCTTGATGACCCTACCCCCTTCTTTCCTGTTATCCCCTCCCCACTCCCGTCTGGCTACTAAATAAATAAAATCTTTTTAAAAAATGAGAATAGAAGAAATGAGAAATGTGACAGAAGAAAATGGAGTTTTGTTTCTATACTAAAGATACCAGAGGAAAATTTTTCTGTCTTCTAAAAGGCAAATTTGTCATCTCCATACTATATAAAGAATCTGAGATCATGAGAAATTAAGAACTGAGACCCTCAATGGGGAATAAGTAATTATTCCCACAAAGAAATCATCTAGAAAAGGAATTAGCTGAACAGAATCCAGGGTTCTGCCCCAGCATAGCGCAGTTGAATATGAACCAGCTTTTCATAACTGCAAAAACTATTTCAAATCAACCTTAACACTGAACAGCCACAGAAAGAGTCTTAAAACACAGGGATGACTATATGTCAAGAGACTATCAGTTCAAAGGATCACACAAGGAACCGTTCTCTAAAACTACTGGGTTCTAAGGTTACAAAAAAACCCCACGGTGTTTATAGTTACTATTAACTCTGGAATAAGGGTCCTTAGGGAAAATCTTTCCAAAGTTGAGAAGATGAATGTATTGAAATCTTAATCATTTGGTCACATTTCCTCAGAAAACTTAAAAAAGAGTAAGTTACTTCTTGGTAGAATAAGGTGAAAACAAAAATACAAATGTTACACATATAAATAGCAGAAAATCTAGCATGTGGCACCTGCAGAGACAGATGTGTCATTAACGGTCACTCGTGCACTAAGGCTCTGGTTATGAAGTCCTGCAAACACGTCCACTCTGCAAAGTATGGCCTTTCCCTCATAGGAGGAGCTTATTGAAAAGTATAATACCTGCCACCACTTTGCAGCAAGTGTTGGGAGGCTGCAATGCAGAAGTCTGTTTACACCTAGCTAATCCTATACCTACAATTCATTCAGGCAAAGCTCTACCGAGCAGACAGAGGACCGGGGTTAAGCTTCGTGAACAAGTGCCCTGGCATGCCGTAGGCGTAATGATGCACGTTGTCTTCCTCCTCATCAGAATTTCTGATGTAAGCATGGGAACCATTTGCTTACATGGTTAAGTTCTCTAAAGTCTTTATATTTTATTCATCTACCTGGCACTTTGCCTGTCATTCTTAATAAATGTGAAGTGCTAGAAAAGGAGAGTGGAAGGAGTCTATCGTCCATTAGGTAGGTCACCTCCCCCAAGCCACATTATACATTCAGTGTTCCTCCCCAGACAAGTGCCCTAGCATCTGCATTGGGCTTCAGCTGGGTGCCTCATAACCACAGCTATCGAGCAAGGTGAGATAGCACCTACAGAGTTCCTACACCAGGGCCTTGGTTAAGTAAGTAAGTAAATAAATAAAAATTAAGAGTAACATCTCCAATTCTAAAGAGGACATATTATACAAGGGAAACCAAGACCGAAGTCAAAAAGGTCCAATTCAAGGTAGCAGAAGCATTGGAGCAATTCAGACCGGCGGCAGGGAGGTAAGACCTGGGGAAGCCCCTAAGCAAAGCAGGTGTATCCACCTTTTTATGCAGTGCCTGGGACATCCCATCAGGCTATGCTGAAAGCAGTGATATAACAGATGCAAAGCAGCCACAAATATTTACCCCATAAATGGCTATTGAGCAGTAATTTCCTGTCAGGCACCGGAGCTTGATACTGTGGGGATACAGAGACAAATGGCAGATACGTAACTGATGTAGTGTGGCCATCTGGAAGGGAAACAATGTCTCAGACACGCCAAACAGTAAAGCACAGCAGAGAACAATTTTTATGAGGGTCCCAAAGAACGTGGTATACACATTAACTGAAAAGGAAGGAGGTAGAATTTGAGAATTCTTCTTTCATTCACCGGGTTTATACTCAGCGCCAGCCTACGAGGTACCAAGGACTAGTCTAGTTGCTATAGGTGGAAAGTAAACATGACCTATGATGTTCCTGACATCATGTGACCTAAGTTCTACTGGTGTGGATATAAAAGTTTAATAAATAAATAATTTCAGAAAAGACAGAGTACCATGAAAAAAAAGAATGCAGGTTTTGTGGTTATAGACTGCAGGAGATACAATTTTATGTAGGATGGTAGGGAAAGGCCTTTCTAAAGTGGGGATGTTTGCCCAAAGGCCAGAATAAAATGCCCAGCAGGTGTGAAGACCCAGGAAGAAAAAATTCCAGGCGGAGAAAATGGTCAATGTAACAGTCTATTATAACAATTTTGACAGGTTCAGGTAAAGCAACAAGCTCATGGTAGCTGAAGCAGCACAAGGAGGGGAATGATAATTAGGTACAGATCTGGAGAGAGGACGGACCAGGTCCTGTGGGGCCTTGCAGGCCATGGTGAGGTTTCCCTAAAGGAGGGCCACGTGCACTGGGCTTCACAATGTTTGTGTCTCTTGCTATTATCACCTTACACTATTATGGTCCATTTGTTACAATTAATAAACCTATATTGGTACATTATTATTATTAGCTTAAAGAGTTTATTCAGATGTCCTTCCTTTCTCAAACTTACTGGCCTTTTTTTCTGTTCCACAATCCCATCCAGAATACCACATTACCACGTTAGTGTTCACGTCCACTCAGGATCCTCTTGGCTGTGGCAGTTTCTCAGACTTTTCTTTGGTTTTGATGGCCTTGACAGTGTTGAGGATTACTATGTTGCAGGAGGGCCCTCTAGGGCAATTTGTCTGGTGTCTTTCTCGTGATTTGACCGAGTGTCTGGGTTGACCACAGGAGTAAAGTGCCATTTTCATCGTGTCATATCAAGGGCACGTACTACCACTACGACTCGTTACTGGTGATATGAACCTTGATCACCTGGCTCAAATGCTGTTTGTCAGGTTTCTCCACTGTGAAGTTGCCCTTTTGCCCACATCCCCTTTCCAAACTGTAATCTTTGGAAGACAGTCTCCGAGCAGCTGCAATTGAGGAGTATGGAGTCATGCTCCCTCTTCTTTAGAGCCGAGTACATATATTATTTGAAATTCTTCTGCACGAGATATTTGCCTCTTCTCCCTGATTTATTAATTTATTCAATCATTTATTTATATCAGCATGGATGCATGAATATTTATTTAATTCAGGTTATGATCCCATACTATTTTTTTTTTGCTCAAATTATTCCATCTTTGGCAACTGGGAGCTTTTGAATTGACTCCTGAGCCCCTCTGACACATCCTTATCAATATGTGTTTGTTTATTGGGGTGGAAGGATTGGAATATGTCCTTAACTTTCTAGCACCACAAAATTCTCCAGGCTCATCTGATATGTCTCCTGCCCCAGTCCTAGAATCAGCTATTTCCAAGGCGTCTTGGTTCCTCTCGCTGAAGAATGGTATTAGAAATCAGACCCAGCCACTAAGTTATTCACAATCTCTGCAATATTTTAACTCTGGATCTTATTTTCCTTTTCCTTCTACTTATAATTTATCTTTCGCCTGTCGAAGACTATTCTTTTTCTCTTATGTCCGATATTCTCCTTTCGCCCAGTTTCTATCCCAAACTGCGGTCTTTCAAGTGCTGACCAAAGTAAGTTGTATCAAGTACTACACATTGTACAACAGGAAAACACTTTCCAAAGACAATTCTACTGGTTGTAAAATAAGGTAAAAAAAATGCTGCCATGTTGTGCTGCTGGGTCTCCTCATAAAACTGAGCTCAATGGACAGAACTGGAGAATCTTAGTACTACTTTGTATTAGGCAGGTGGACATCTTATTAGCATAACAAATTCCAAACAAGTTCAGCGGTATTTGAATTTCCCACATAAATTCAGATTAGAACAGATAAATTTAGGTAAGTACAGGTACCAGAAGACTAACTTTCATACATTAAAAAATGCTGTTACTATCATGATGTACTTGGCAATGCAATCTCTGTTACTACCTTTTAAATACCATGAAGCTATAGAAACATATTATCAACTATCTCTTCAATGAATTTTCTTACATAACAGAACTGGCTGTGCGCAGGAACCTTCCATTATCCCCATTTAACTGTCATAGTCTCTAATATGAAAATTACTTTTAAATTATCCCAGATAACAAGCAATCTTTAAGACCTTTTCCCCATAAATTGTTAAGATTCACATCACTGTTTCTCTCTAGTTTAATAAATGTAATTATAAGAAATATTCAGTAAAATAATGGTTTCTGGGTCATATACACACATTGTAATATATTTCTGGGGTTTTTTTGTAGAGAACCCTACTGATACAAATACCACATACACTACTCTTATAAGCCATCAAAACTTCAACCATGTACTAGGACCAAGAAAAACTAAAAAGTCACAGGCAAATTCAGGAATGGAGACACATAGTTGATTTTTGATTTACCGTAGCTGTTAGTTCACTTCAGTGTGGCTGATACCATATCCTTATCTTCATTTCCATAGTCGTCTAAATGTTGGCAGTGAAAGAAGGAGTTAAGATCTTTGATAGATTTTCCTTCCTTCTCTTTTAATTTGAAAGGTATTTTTGCTGGATATAAAGTTGTGGGTTGACAGTTCATTCTTTTAACACTCCTGTCTCCCATAATTTTGGTCATAGTCTGCTTTCATCCTTAACGTTTGTTCTTCTGTATATAATGTGTCTTTTTCTCTCTGGCTGACTTTGAGGTTTTCTTTTTGGTTTTCGCAGTTTAAATGTGATGTGTCTGCTGTGTGTTGTATTCATCCTGTTTACTATTTATTGAGCTTCTTGGATCTGTTATTTGGTATCTATCATTGATTTTTGGAAATTCCTTGCTATTATCTTTTCAAATATTTTTTTCTGTCTCTTTCACTCTCTTCTCATTCTGGGACTCTAATTACACATATGTTGGAACCTTTGATGTTGTCCCAAAGCTCTTAGAGGCTCTAAGTTTTTTGTTTTTGTTTTACCTGACCTTTTCAGAATTCAGTTTGGAAAATTTCTTCTAATTTACCTGCAGGTACACTGGTTATTTCTTTGGCTATATCAATTCTATCAATGAGCCATCCAAGCCACTTTTTATCTCTATTATTGTTTTTCACTTTTTGTGTTTTCATTTTATTCTTTTTTATAATTTCTATCTCTCTACTGAAATTTCCCATTTATTCACGCATATTGCCCACTTTTTTCACCAGAACTTTTAACATATTCATGGTAGGTATCTGAAATCCTCTGTCTAATAGTTCAAACACTAGTGTCATATTTGACTCTGGTTCTGGTAACTGATTTGTTTCTTGCGTCTGTTGTTTTTCCTGGCTTGTGTGTCTTGGTAATTTTTGGCTGAAAGCTAGACATCTTGTATAGAATACTAGAGACTGAGGTAAATTTAAGCCTGGAAATGAACAGGTCTCTTCCTTTGCCACCCTTAAGTGTAGGGATTTGATTCAGCCTACTCAGACAGGGAGACTGGGTTTAGATTTTATTGTCGCTATGGTTATCCTCTGCACATTACAGGCTTCATATGGCTTTAGTGTGACCTCGTACTTAAGGTGAGCTGGTTTGCCAGGGAGTTCAGCTTAATGTCTGCCCGACCCTCAGCTTCAAGTCTTCCATTTTACCTGCAGCTCAGAGAAGCAAGACCTTCCTTAGATTTACGGTAGCTGGTTGTTCTGCAACAGCAGTTCTCTAATGGAGTCAAGAAAATTTGTGACTTTTGTAGATTATATGGCTTTTTACTGTTGTAAGCACAAGGGCAATACTCTTTCCAACTTTTATATCCTAGCAGAAGCCTGTTGTTTCTGTTTGTTTTTATTAACATAAAGAGTTCAGAAGCTTGACCTACAAAAGTGCATGGATATCATGTCAACTTGCGAACTAGTAGTATGTCAAAAAGTGCTTGGGACTCAAGTTAAAATGCTATCTCTTAGAATTTATCCAAACCAAATGGATTTAACAAAGAAGGGACATATTTCCCTTTTGATACCATGTTTCCTTAATTCAGAGTCAGCTGACTTCCTGCTGATACATGTGTATATCACAGGAAAGTCTTAAGCAGGTTTAGAAAGGTGCTCGTATTTTTTCAGGTAAGTTGGGGGAGGACAACACAATGGGAACCAAGAAAAATAAAACAGAAAAAGACACATTAATTGGTAATATGACAATGGTGTCTGTCACTCACTATTCCTATATTATAGGCTTCTAATCTACTGATTATGCTAAAACATTTTTCCTAGTTATCTCTTCCTCTTCATTTGTGTGCTTAAGAATAAGACAACATTCCCCAAAAGTTATTTGTGGTACTTTCCACCATAGGCTTCTTCCTCCCCCCGCCACTTGATATAGTCACTTTTAGATTCCTCAGAAGTTTATAGAAGCACAGGTGGCTAAAAGATTTGGTGTGAGTTCTGTGAGATAACAACACATGTAACACATTGAGGCAACTGTTGCAGACTCCAAAAGAAGTGCTTAGTGGAAAGTTATAAACTGCTAAAAGCTTCTAATTGATAGTGTTTCAAAGCATTCACCAGGAAAAGAAAATCAATATTGAAATATCACCTTTGCAATTTCAGAGCTCTGCATCGCTGGAAAATTATGCTATCCGTGTAGTATGTATAAAGGTTAAACATAAGCCAAAAACAAGATTATTCAGCGAGTAACCTCAACGGGGATGGACAAAAAGCAGAAGACAACAGATCCCAGTGTTTGCATAAATGGACACAGCTGTATATTTTCAGGAAAAAGAAGTTTAAAATTTTCACAGAGAACAAGTCAGAATATAGACGTGGGTTCTTTGAGGACAATCGATTGTGCTCACCCCAGCAGAAATCCCTAAGTCCACAGGAACGACCGAAGATAGTGAATGAGGAAGGAGGCCACAGGAGGACTCCCCTGAGGGCCTCCACTTGGGGACTGGCCTGTGATCCCTCTGAGCGGCCCTGGTGCTGAACCGGCTTCCATTAGCCTCTCGGGAAGCAAGCCAGAGAGAGGAGTTAAGATACTTTACAACAGGGTAAAAATGTCAATAAGAGAACCCAGGGGAGAAATGTGAAGGCAGAAATACCGAAAAGACAAAAAGAATTGAGGGAAAATGGACAAAAGAAAACTACAGAAAGATGGAAAGCAAGTTGGGAAGCACCCGTTATGTGTCAGACCTTCTTAGCCACAACCTCATTTACTCAAGCAAGGTGACATCATCGGCCACACTTTAAGAGGACAAACTGAGTTGTGAAAACTATTTTGAAACTGTGCAGGTATATACCACTTTTAGAGATGTGTAATTATGTATTAAGAAGAAAATGTAATGAAGTCTACGATATACTTTTCAAGTTTCATGGCAAAAATAATTGCCTCCTTCTAGGTGTGAAAATAATACCCTCCTTTACTTTTTATAGTAAAGCTGTGGGGGAAATAAAAAAGAGCAAGATAGCAGGGATCGAAATTGGAAATTAAGGTTAACAGCAGTGATTTACGTTTTTTCAATATAACACAAAGCAAAATGAACTGAACAGTGTCCACAGACTCTCAACCAGACATGTTTCTCTCCCTTCTTCTTACAAAACCTTTTGCCTCTCACACTGTCTAGCACCTTTTTATATACACAGCCTCTAAGCACTCTGGGAAAAGCCATCCATGCAGCAAACCCAACAGGAGAGTAAAAGCCTTGGACTTTCACTCGGATTTCCTGGTCGTCTGTGAAGCAAATCCAGTAGGCAAGTAAGAGCCTTAGGGTTTTTTGCAGGGTATCATTGACAACAAATAACAGTACTGGATGGGGGATGTCTACACCCTTAAAGTAACTTTATCTACAGTTCCCTCTCTCATAGCAAAGAATTTTGAAGTTCTAGGGCAAAAAAGAAAAACCTCTAACCAACTTCAAGAACTCTGTAATTAGCTCATTACTTTCAGATAGATACTGACATTACACACATCCCTGTAATATTCGCATTGTGCCAAATAAAACAAAAACAAAATTGTAACTCAACTAAATTTTCAAAGCAGAGTACTTGAAATTTAGAATTTATTCTCCCTTTGAAACAACATCATAAATGGTTACTCAAAGCTTAAGTCAGCCAACACCCGCTTATAACTCACAATGTAATGGAAAAGCAATGCTATTTTAGCTATCAGTTCACAGCACTATTTTCGTCTCAGAAAAGATATACAGAGTGGTAGTGGATACCTATTTATTACATCATTATCTTACTTTCATGCATACTTGAAATATTTCTTAAGTAAAAAAGAAAATTCACTCCATAAGTATTTACTGAAAACCTACCGAATTTAAAAATCTTCTACGCACTATGGGAATACAATTGTTTATTATGCTCTTCCTAAAAGCAAGAAGAAAAATGACCTACTAAAGAAGGAAGTCGGACATACAAAATAAAGCATACGCAAGAGGACTACCACATAAGTATACAAACAATGAGCAAAAAGAACTCAAAAAGTAGAAGTCAATCAGTTTTAATGACAAATATTATGCTGATGGTTAAGAAAAGTCACAAATTCCTCCTACTGCTGTATGCACATTCCTTTCTTTTTTAAAATATGTATGTATGTATGTATGTATGTATTTTCTATTACAGCTGACATTCAATATTACAGATTATTCAATATATATTATATATTATAGTTTTAGGTGTAAGCATAGTGGTTACATATTTATATAACTTACAAAGTGATCCCCCCAATATGACTGCTCTTCCCCCATCAAGAGCAGAAACTCTCCCCATACCTTGAACCTGGGATGGCCTAATGATTTGCTTTGATCTAAAAAAGCAACAGAATTGCCGCCATGTGGCTTCCAGGCCTGCACCTTCTGCCCTCATTTTCTTGCATCCCTGAGATGGCCGTGTAAGAAGTCTGAGTCAGCTCCCTTGAGGAGGAGAGGGAGGCAGGACTAACAATCAACCACAAACTGCCAGGCGCATGTGTGAGGACATCTGATACCACCTCGCCCCAGTTAAGCCACCAGATAAATGAAGATAGATAAATGAAGGACCCCAGACAAGATCAAAAGAAGAAATATCCATCTGGGTCCAGCCCAATTATGAATCCATGATTTTCTAACAAAAATATGTTGACTTAGGCCACTAAGTTTTGGGGGTTTTTTGGTATGAAACAATAGCTACCCAAGGTAAGTGCAAAGAATGTGTCACCACCTCTCATTGGCACTAAAAAGAAAAGGCAAAGATACTCCTTGGTACCACCATGCAATTAATTTTGTGTATATTCATAGGCAAATGCATAGATCAATTCAAATGATTTCAGGAACCACACTCTGCAAGATGGATACAAAGAAATGTAAGACAGAGACCCTCCACTCAAGGAACTTAAAAATGAATTCGATAAAGAGGGCAAGATTCTATAATAAAAATATATGCAGGGTGCCCTATGGAGACCCTAGAGAAAGGTCAGTAGACAGAATCTGGGATGACAGTGGGTGGATGATCATGAAAAATTAAGGCATCCTTCAGACCCAGCGCAGTCTTGAAAGCAAAAGAATTAGAACGGGCACAAAGGTCAACAGGAAATAATCACCGATGTTTCAAAGATATGAAGCAACATGGCGTTTTCAGGGAACTAAAAGCAGTTCTGAACTGTTCCATTCTAAAGTATGTGGAGAATAGTTAAGGCATCAAGCTGGAGGAGACAAGAGATCACGGTGGACTTTTAGATTAAGCCAAAGAGTTTGGATTCTATCCGGTTGGTAAGTATGCATCATGCAAGGGTTTAAAGGGGAGATGTAGTCAGAACTGTGTTTATAAAAGGTTATGCTTGCAGCATAGAAGATGGACTCGAGAGGGTGTGGACCCAGGGGCAGATGAACCAGTCAATGTCAAAGTGAGAAACCATAGGAGAAGAAAGGGCAGATGCATCAGAGAGGACTATTAAGACAGAACTGGAAGGCCATGGTAGATAGCTGCATGTTAAGAGTACCAGGAAGAAATCATAAAGCTAAACAATACTCCCAGGTATCACCCCCAGATAGGACAGAGCAGGCAGAGCGGTGTTCTCTGGAGGAGAAGGTTGGTAAGAAGTAAATTCCTTACAGGACATTTTGAGTTTCACTTCCAAATGGAGCAGTTACTATGCAAAGTATGTATTAAAATATGTAAGTCTGAATTCTCAAGAAAGACACTAAACCTAGAGGGAGACATTTAGAAGTCTTCTGTGTATGTGCAAGAATTAAAACTATGGTCATCGACGAACTCAACCAAGGAAAGCTTCTAGGATGAAAAGAGAGCTATGGTAGGGAAAATTAGAAGTGAAAAGTCATTACAGGGTTTGATGAATGTAAGGTTTATTACTCATTGTATCTTTTAGAAAAACAATCCCTCTATAGGTCCTCTGTATTGGGGGAGGTGAAGGGAAGGAGTCCAAGGCTCTGTTGCACCTCATTCACCTCCCGATGGGCTGTAGCTGAGGATTCCCACATTCACTAAATCAAAATTCTACAACTAAATGATTATTTGAGTCCAACTAATTTTCAAGGTCCATGTACCTGCCAGGGACTGTGTCTGGGCTCCTTTTCTTGGGGAACTCACCATCCTAATGAGCTCAGGTCGAGGAACTTAGAATTCAGCTGACTATAATGCCTATTTTAGTTTCTGTTCAATCAATTATTTACACTTCAGGCATCTTAACATTAAGCAAGTGGTACAGGAATCTGATGTGGCGCATTCGGTTGCCTGGAAACCAAGATTTCTCAGATTTTCCTTTTCTGCTCCCAGTTTTAACGACTGCCAAACCAGGAATTTGTATGTATAACCTTAATAGCAAAATAGGCAATTAAATATCTGTATTTTAAACATTTTAAATGACTATTTATTTCACATGCCAGAGTAGATTTAGGTCAAAATAAAACATCAAGTTTCAGCAGTCAGTTTCCTATTAGATCTCTTGTGAAATACTAGACTCTCTTGACATTTAGTGGGTACCCCTGGTCAATTCTGCACTGACTTAAATGGGATTAATTGACTAATAGAGTTTTGTTTCAGTCAAGGTATGAGGACGATCTTTGTGGAAGTAACACAGTTGTTTTGAGGCAGGATAAATCCCTAAAGAACTGGTGTTTCGACCAAACACCTTATCTCAAGACAACCAAGATGTCATTACCAGTTATAATGGCCATTATTAAGTTTGTGAAATTAAATTTCAGCTTTAATTCAGCTCAAGCGCAGCAAGTCGATTATGTGCAAAAAAAGGCACAAAATTGCCAAGGTTATTCAAAGGATCCTGAAGTCGAGGGCTTTTTTTTTTTTTAAATGTCAGATCTTAGAAAATATATTTAACTTTCCATTTTAAAAAATTCCTCAGTATGTAAAATAAAAGCCCTTGCACTGCCTGGAGAATGTAGTTGGAAGCCAAGAAATGTGATGAATAATTGAATTATTCAAAAATGAATGACAGGAATGGACTATTCTATCTCCTTTCAGTACTAAGATTTAAAGGTCTGTTAGCTATCTTGTCTCTTCATTGATACAGATATCATGACATCTATCCTATACAATCACTCAGATATAGCGTCAATCGTAAGATCTAACAACTTCCCTGAGATACTCCATAAACCATCCCATTAACACAACAAGTGGCTCTCAACGGGCGATCACCAAACCAGTAGCGTCAGCATCTCCTGGGATTGTAGAAATGCAAATAATCTAGCCCCTCCCCAGGCCTCCTGGATCAGAATCTCTAGGGGCAGCACCCACCCACCTGTGTTTTAAACAAGCCCTCCAGGTGATTCCAATGCCCACAAAAGTTTGAGAACCGCTGACGTTCACAGAAATGCACTGTTTTGAATAGATAAGAGAAATAAACCTGACTCTTAATTTTATTTTCCAAGCAAAATTAGACCAAAGACAGAGTTAAAGTTGGGAGAACAGAGGAAATGCTACTCAATATGAAGGATAATTAGACAAAATCATACCACTGACATAACTGTTTCCCCCCATCCACGTGAGAAAAACACTGAAAAAGAAGAGCTAACAAGGGGTATTAGGCAAGGCTGTGAAAAAGGCTCTTTCATACCTTGCTGGTGGGAATAAAAACTGGTATAGCCCTTATGAAGAAGAATTTGACAATCTCTAACAAAATTACTTATCTGTTTATCATTTGATCCAGCAATCTTACTTCCAGGAATCGACCTCCAACAATATGGAAATATATATGCACATGGTTATCCACTGAAACATTGTTTTTAATTACAAAATACTGGAAACAACCTAAATGCTGACATTTAGAAAACTGGCTGAATAAACTATGCGATATCCATGCAAAGGATACTATGCAACTGTAAATAATAATGAGAACAATCTATGAGCTGATGTGCAATGGCACCCAGAATATACTGTACTGTTAAATAAAAAAAGAAAAGTTCAAAAATATGCAATAGTTTACCTTGTGTTGTAGAGGGAATCAAGGCTGATACCAAAGATGAAATGCTAATTGCCCTGACTTATGATGTAAATACTTCTCTCCCACCTCTGTAAGCCCTTTTCGTGCCAAATCTATACCACGCCTCCCAATACCCTCCCCCACTTAGCCCAGCATAAAAGGAATGCGGGGCTATTGTTCCGGGCTCAGAATTTGGAGTTTGTCTCCTCTGGGCCCGTGCACGTAAATAAAGATCGTGCTCCTAACCCCTCAGTGTCTGGTCATTTCATTTTTCCGTAACATTGTGTCTGAGAAGAATGGGAAAAGAAAATACGCAGGGATAAACCAGAAGCTAATAACACTAGTTACCTATAGATACTAAGAACTGGGATGGGAACAGGGTGCAAAGAACTGGAGTCACGACATTTCTGGGTACATCTTTCATTTTTGAAACCACATTAATATTTTACATATTCAAATAAATAAAATGAACTACCATGGGTAGAGGGATCCTAAAGTGGAAAAAAAGAACCAAACATAAACCAACTATATTTCAAATAAACAACAATCACACTGAAGAAAGGAAAAAATGAACTAACCCAAGTTACTTCTGAATTCTGTACTTTGAACATATACCCTCAGTCTAAATGTTAGGTAGCAGAAAGGAATGAGCATCTGGAGAGGACACAAAGCAGGGCATTACAATCTAACAAAGAACTTAAAACAGGAGGCTGGAAACAAAAGGGAGCCATGTCTCATCAATTCACTCAGCAGTCCTGAGCCTGGTCTGGTAAGACTGCCAGGCATTCTAAGCATTACAAGCAGAACGATGACAGCCAAAACTATGACAACGCAGGAGGAAGGGAGCCCTTGAAATTCTGTATCATCTCCACTAGCTGGGAAAGAAAAACTTTCAAAACTGTGTATCAATCCCAAGGTCTAGAAGAGGAGAAGGAGGGGGCACCTAGAAGCTGACTAAAGTACCTAAACCCTGAGCCCCAAAAGTCAGGGCACTCAGATTATCTGGGTACCTGCTTGCAGCTTTTTGCTCAAGTGTGTAGACAAACTTGCAGGTTCATTTTATGTGAGGCACTCAGATTAGCTGAGTGCCCACTTGTATCCGGGTGCTCAAGTGTACAGAACAAACTTGCTAACAACTTTATTTCCTCTAAATGTGGGGCATTCAGACGAGCCAGGTGCCTGCCTGTAATTCTGTGCTCAAGTGTATTTCATAAATAAACTTGCTATCTCATGTCTACTGTACATGCTGTCTCTCACCTGAATTCTTGCAAGCAAGGCAAGATCTGAGGAGGGGAAGCCCCCTGATTCGGCTCTCTCTGGTAACATAAAGACAAAAGGAACCATAAATGAATATTGATGTCTACTGATTAGGTTTCTTTTTCATAACAGTGCAGGCTAGAAATTCTAAAAATACATCTGTCTATGTTTTGATGATTGAGCAAATAAGTAGGTATACTGAGAATAATGAAAGCCAAGTCTTTCACAGAATGGTGTCAGGAGTTACAAATATGGAAAGGAGGAATGCTAGAATGATCTCTGTAATACTGGACTGAATTTTTAGGTATCCCTATGAATTCATGGTTTTTAATGGATGAATAGACAGACACAGATGTATACACATATATTATGTACATATGCATATGCACACATTATATGTATTTTTCTTCCTTCTAGCTTTGAGGGTCTAAATGTTATGCCATCCTAGTAATAATGAGCACACCTAGCATCAAGATCTAAATACCATTCTCCACTAAAAGGAACAAGGAAGGGTTCCTTGGTGAACTGGTTGATTCCAGAACTGAAGAAACGAAATAAAAAATGAATTTGGAAGATCATGTTGTTTCTGAAAGTAAGGAAATACTCAAATTATGATGGGGAGATGTCAGAAGGCTAAGGAGTCAGCTTCAAGGCACTCCCACTGGCCAAATTTGAGCATCAAAGTAAATATACCAATAGTAACAGTTCATAATCCACTGAATAAGAACCCATGAGTACATAACAAATGTACATGAAGAATAAGTAAATAAATAAACAAGGAAACAAATACCCAAATACAATATGAAGAAACATCAGACAGATCTAGGTTAAGGTACACGCTACAAAATTATTTGCCTGTGCTCTTCAAAATCATCAAGGTCATGAAAGAACAAGGAAAGATGAAAAACGGTTCCAAATGAGAAGAAACTAAAGAGACAGGACAAATACAGTCCCTACAAATGGATTCTGAACCCAGTGTAGGGGGAAATGCTATAATGTCATTATTGGGATAACTGACTAAATTAAAATCAGACCGTGGACTAGATATAAAATATATTTATTTTTATCACTGCACTAAGGTTAAGTAAGAAAATGCTATTGTTTTAGATGACAGGCATTGAAATATTTAAGGGTTAGTCTACAACTAACTCTCAAATAGCTCAGAAAAAAAAATTGTATGTATAAAAGAAGGAAGGAGCTAATGATAAAGCCAATGCAGCAAATAGTTATCCTTGCTGAATCTGGGTCAAGTATATGGAGGTTTTTCATGCTAACTATGAAGTTTCCGTAAGTCTGACATCATTTCAAAACAAAAAGCTACTCAGAAAGCATTAGTTTCTTTAAAACATAAGAAAAGCAAAGAAATATGAACTTTGTTTCAAGCAAAGAAAATGTTAAGTCTTCTCCTGTGTTTTGAACGAATGTCCCCCCTGAAAGGCCACTGTTCTGTAGGATGGCTGAGGGAGTTAAAGGGAAAAGAAGGGCTAGGGAAGGAAGACATGGAGGTAGTTGGAAAAAGTTTCCTGACTTTTTCCAAAAGGATTTCTAAATTTTCTACGCGATCATAGAGTGTTACTTTCCCCTTCTTTGACAATTAAGTTTGTTTCTCATAAATTGATATTAATATATTATCACATACAAATGTATTTAAATGCAAAACTTGGCCTTTTTTCAGATCTCTTGACTGTTTCACAACCATGTGAACTTCAAGCTCATTATAATTTTCATTTTTAAAGAGCAACAAACTAAAGCTAGACACAGAGTTGTGCACACGTCTCAGAGTTAACACAAAGCAAGCCAAGAACTGAAAATTCCAGAAGCCTGATCCAATTTCCACATCACAATGAACTTGATTTGATTTTGTTTTGCCTCAACACATTTCTGGATACTACATGTGGTAAGAGAAATAGTAATAAGAAGCCCACTTTGCTAACATATTCATGGGAATTCATTTTTACCCAAATGAGATTAGGAAAACAATTTCAATGTTTTAATCAGAAATTTAGGCCTAACAGCACTCCCAACAGCTGTTCCCTGAGCTGCTAGCAATTTCCTTTACTCAAACTCAATGACAGCTTTTAAGTGTGAATACAGTTAAGGCTAAAACTAAAGACCATTTTCAAAGGACAAATAGTTGTTTGTTTGTTTGTTTTTTAACGACAACTACATTTCTCTGTTTGATTACTTTCTCCCTTAGCATTCTTTCCTTTGGAACTGCACTGGTGGTGACAACCACCAAGAGATAGTGACTGGAGGAGTACCTCCCTCCATACATGGAAAAGAAAGTTCATTTCACTAATGAATCTTTAATTCATGTTATTCCAGTAGATATTTCTTGGTTTTGACTTTTTTTTGCTGTTATTCTCATTTTTTAACTCAAGCTCAGCCACTGGCAGCAACCTCCCTGTAATTATAGATCCATTAACAATCAGTCTGCCGTGCTGGGGCTCGGATTAAATCATCCCCCAGCCGATCCATATCAGTCTTCACAACTCTATGATGGGTCATTTTCCAGAACCACTAACAAGAATGTAATTAACAAGTAACTATGAAATGTCAGACTATAGTCACAGAACAACAACAACAAATCCATTATTTCAGAGCCCTAAGTGATCATACTTTTTGATACCAGAATAAATTCCTACTTCTTTGATTCACAAACTTTGCTATATGCCGGATTCATCTTATGTAAAATAAATCAAAAGATATATGCTAAAATTTAAGTCTAAAAGAAACAGAATGTACAATGTTCTAATCAGTGGAAGGTTAATAATGGAAAAGAAAATTTAATCCATACAGTAAGTAGAGGAAAAACAGAAAAAGTGAAAAAGCATTAGCACATAATAAAAAAGCAAAAGTAAATGGAAAATGGAAAAAAAAAATCTAGGGAGGAAACAAATCTCAATGTAACCGTCATCACAGCTGACATCACTCTGCTATACTAGCATCACCAGCTAAAAGATCATTTCTCAGTTGGATTTTTAAAAATCCAGCAATATACTATTTAAAAGAGACACATCTAAAATACAGTGGTGCTGCCCTGCTATTAATGCATACTGATGTTTCAAAGAACATCACATTTATGTATCTTTTTTGACACTAATAGCTGCTTAGCCATTTTAGTTTCTCTTAATCCCAGGAAAAAAAGAGCCCCAATAAGCTGACAATTTTCTTCAGAAGATGAGGCACAGAGAAATAAAATGTAACTTTCAGGAATGACTGTTTTGTTAATGCACAAAGCCTAAAGCTATTTTTTGTCACTTAACATGTATTAGAATTACACCCTCCCTGACAGGTTTATTAAGAAAGGATTTGGACAAAGAACAAAAAGCATAATTTTGCATGCGCTAGTGTGAAATGTGAAAACATGTTAATTCTGTGTGCTAACATGCAAAAGGAGAAAGCATAATATTTTAGTATTTGAGTCTGTGTCTGAACAAAAGTGACTTAAAACTAGAAGCCTAACCTATCCAATGTATTTCATAGAGAAGGAATTGAAGGTTCCAGTATTTAGGCTATCTCAATAACCATGAGGGGATAGAAGGCATGATAGTGTTTCTATAAACCCCAAAGAGCTAATGGTAACAGACTCATATATTGAATTTAGGAAGCCATAGGGTAAGAGCACTTCCCTTGTATGGAGCCAAATGTTCTTCCCATACAGCGTCTTTGCATTTTGTTTGATATTCTGATATGAAGAGGAACAACCAACTCTTTTCCATTAAGCAGCCTGAAAATATCTGAAAACCTGGTATCACATATACATTAATTCTTCTCTTCTCTTTTCTCTTCTCTTTTCCTCTCTCTCTCTCTCTCTTCCCTCCCCCCCCCTCTTTTTTTCTTTTTCTCTACGCTATACCATGCTCACTACTCGGGGCACATCAGGCCAGGCACATGGTAAAAAATCATCTCATCATGGGAACTACAACATCCCCCTCTCAGCAAGTGATACAGGTGTACAGCATAGAAAATTAGCAGAGCCCTGGCTGGTGTGGCTCAGTGGGTTGAGCTCCAGCCTGAGAACTGAGAGGTCGCTGGTTCAATTCCCAGTCAGGGCACATGCCTGGGTTGTGGGCCAGGTCCCCAGTTGATGGTGTGCAAGAGGCAACCGATCAATGTTTCTCTCCCTTTCTCCTTCTCTACCCTCTCTCTAGAAATGAATAAATAAAATCCTTAAAAGAAGAAAATCAGCAGAGATACAGAAGAATTGAACAACACATCAACCAACAAGATCTAACTGACATTTATAGAACATGCCACCCAACAACTGCACAATGTGCATTCTTATTAGATGCCAATCAAATACATATTCATCAAGACACATCACATCTGGGGTCATAAAACAAACCTCAACAAATTTAGAAGAACTGAAATTATATGGAGTGCATACTCTGCCCATAATAGAATCAAACTAGATAGTAGACAGGCATCAGAAAAATCATGTCGTAACCATCCTGAACTGACATACTTTTGAGAGGAGTATTATAACACATTTCACACTTAAAAACTGGGACTTAAAGAAGTCATGGCACCTATGCAATGAAGGCATAAGCAGTAACTGTTAAAGTCAAAAATGTTATTCAGGAATACCTGAATCCAAAGTTTATAGTTTTCAATATCCTGTGCTGCCTTTCAACAGAGCTTCCAATTTAGTTTCTAAACTTTTGATCACAACTTCATTAGTTAAAAACAAAAGCTTGTACAGTAGTTCCTCAAATACCATCATTTCATTCAATGTCATTTTATTTATGCTGTAACACCGATGATACCATAGGAACTTAACTCATTCATACCAATCAGCCAGTGGCAAAATTGGTTTCATTATAGGTGGTTTCACTTAAAGTTGTGGAACCTACTGACATCATTAAGCCATTAGTTGAGGACTTACTGTATGCCAAATGCATATATTTCATTTTTATTCACGTCTTATCATCCATCTACCTAAGTCAACATACAAAAACAGAGATTCAGAAAAGACACCCGTCTAAAGAAATATGAACAGACATCCTAATGTTTGTAACACGTCACGCCCATGGATTATCACTGGGGTTGAGCATTCTAAAACACTAGCTCTTTTTATCTGCTCTTGAGGTATTTCTTTCCCCATCTCTGCTTCTGCAGTTCATTTTTCAAGCCCAAATTCCTGCACTGCACTGCACATTTGGTCTTTTTGAAATATGGGCTGCTGCTCTACTCTATGAAGGCATCTTTTCCGCCCTGAGCCTGTCATCTATCATACAACTGTCACTCCAAGCTTTATATAAGCTGTTGCACTGATGCACCTGCCCTTGATAGCTTTATCCAAATAAACAATGAAAATGTCAACGGCACAGGACTAAAAGACTTAATTATTCAGTTTATCAGACTGATGTTACCAACAACTTCCAATATTATTTTTAGCCACTTTATAATCACCTAATTGCTCCTAAAGTCCATACTTCACCATTTTACAATATACAAGATTTTTAAAAACACCCTGTGGTAGTTTAAGTGTGGTATATACCACTTTTCAGGCTAGTTCACTACTGGACGAAAGCCGGGGAATCGACTCGTCCAAGCCTTCCAGTCTCCCAGCGGAAACACTGAGACTCAGAGTCCTGGCTCCCTCCGTCGCCCAGTCAACTGAGACAGAACCAAGTTCAGGGCTGCAATGGCCTGGATTGAACCTGGGTTCTCTTCACTGTCAGTGGCCTAATAGAGAGAAAAGGAAACATTTACTGTCTGTCTGTATCAATTATTATAAGGAGTGCTACAAGCTTTCTACCCTAAACCTCCATTTAGTGACAAAACAATCAGTGCCTACGGAATCAGCTACACAGCATGAAAGAATGAGCAGACAAGGTCAAGGACAGCAGGGTGGTGTTGCCGCCCAGGGGCACCCATAGGCGCATCGCCTGAGGAGCTCAAACAGCCAGGGATGCAGGTGCGAGGCTGCCAGGTCTTCTCATTTCTGAAGCCCAGATTTCTTCTGAACTTAAATGTTGGCAACTATGTTCAATATGTCCAATTTTATAGCGCCCTGGCCAAAATATTATATCCAAATGACAAGCCCATTTAATGCACGCCAGCATTTTGCATATACCCTTTAACTTCTTACCATAACCGGGATTTAATGAATGAGGCTCTTACAACTCAAAGGAATTAAGTAAAGTTGCCCACATAGCTAACAAGTGGTAGAGTTGTAATTCAAGCCTGTTTACTTAATACCTCCACTATCCTGACTCATTTAATCCTTACAACCACCCTCAGAGGCAGTTATCACTGTCCACAGCTTACAGATTGGGGAGTAAGTCACAGAGACTAGTAGACTCTGACCGGAAGTCATATCAAGTTTTATGAAAAATCAGGATATTTTTGTCTAACAGTCTCAGTGGGGATGAAGCACTCTCAAGCTGCCTTAAATTAGAAGAATGTATATTTCTTGACTTCCCAATTTCTTGGAGGTCATCATTGAGATTCTTGTGTCTCTGAAGTAAGCCAATTTCGACTTTTATCAAATAAATAAATAAATAACACTAGTTTTGAACTATATCTGATGAAATAGTCAGTAAACCCTGATAATTAACTCATTTCTGTGTTCTACCAATGGTTTCTAACTTCGATTCCAGAGGAAATGTGATACAGTACTCTCTGTTACAAGGATGAAAATTTCTCTCCCTGAACCTAAATGATAGAATCCAGAAATCAACCACTGTATTTTCTTAACCTCCACTCATTCACAAACATCTCTCCAGCCCAGGGATATGAGGGACTATGTATCCCCACATACATCCAGGGCTGGCTTTCCAAGGAGAACTACTATGTCCCTGCCCCCCGCACGAACAGGGCAACTCAGAAGTGGCTTTGCTGGCCCCGCTTCCTAGGGCTGCAGCGCCTAGGGCTCGGCTTGCGCATGCGGCTGAGGCGCTCTCCCAGGCGCACTCAGCAGAGGACCGAAGAGAAGCGCTGTCGGAGGGAGGGATCAGAGCCAAGCAAGGGCTTCTCTTAGTAAGTTGGGATATCAATGAAAATATCAGCTCACCTCCACCTCCCCTTTCCCATTCTTCCTCCCCACTCTGTATTCTCTCTCTGGCTCCCCAACTCTACCTCCAGTTAACTCCCTGGGAAGTACCACTAGCAAGAAAACTTCCATCACCTCTCTTCCTTTTCCCATTAAAGTCACTTGAGCCTTCATTCAACTCCAGTTTTGCTCAGGGGAGGATAATTTCATAACTGAGTTCCTATTTAATCAGTGACCATTCCAGGGACATTAGCATTTCAAGCAGGGACTCCCAAGTATGAGAAGACTTAATCCAAAAGACTCATTTTTCATGGTAGGGTTTTGGTACCTTGGAAATCTTGAAGGAGGGTACGGTGATCTTGAAGGAGAACTTGGAGGACTTCAGCTACTTTTCTCCCCATAATTTCCCATGGCTCCCTCCTAACAGATACACTACAGAGTTCGTACTGTGCATATGTGCCTCAAGTTACCTTCAAATAAACATGAAGTTTAAGTAAAAAATTGCTATAGGGATATCTTACAATGTTCTTGAACCATTTAAATTAAATTATGTATTAAAGTGCCTAGCACTGTGGGTAGCATATATAGTAAATATTTAATAAGCAGTATTTTTGTTACTGCTTTTATTAATTGTTATTTTAAGTCCATTTTCTTTCACATATCCATTTGATGATCCAGTGAAATTCAGATGAAATAAAGTTTTGCGTTAGGCATGCCAATGGAAAGGGAATTAAAATATATCACAAGAAGAAGCATTATAACTCACTACTAAAATTGATAAGATATCAGAAATGGCAACCCAGCTGGCCGCTGGCTTCTAAACAAAATAGATCAGACTTTACTTCCTCCCCGGGAAAAAGCTTCCTGGAGGAAACAAGCCAACACTGCATAGACCTCACAGGAAAAAGAGAGTGTTTTCCCTTAGAAGCCACCACTCATCTGAAGGGATGGCAAGAGACACTCCAGCCTGGGGTTTTTAATTAACAGTTTACTAATGACTATCAAAAGGGCAGCATCTTAATCACCAGCTTTCCGCAGCCAGAGCAGAGTATATGATCTGAATACCAGAAAAGTGGCATTTCCAACCACCTCGGCCTCAAGGGTGAGCTAATACAGGCAAATGCTCACCCCTTATGCTCCTACATGTGGGTAGTTAATCCAATTCTGGATGCTCATCTATAACAGCCGTCCAACAGCATATAATTTTTATTAAGCCATTAAAATTACATGGAATTCTAATACTGAGAGCACCATAAAATGACTATGCTAAAAATCTTCCACCAGAATCACAGGGAGGTAGTGTCAATGTCTTATGCTGTAAGTATAATTATTAAAATGATAGCCCAATTTACTATGTGCTAGACAGTGTTTTAAGAGCTTTACATATTTTAACTCATTTAATACTTAAAATTACTCTGCCAGGGCAACTATAATTATTCCCCCTTTTACACACTATAAATCCAGAGCATAGAGGGGTTAAGTAACTAGCTCAGTCACAAGGTAGGTGCCAAGAATGTTAACAATTAGCTGTTTCCTCATTTACAAAGCTCATTCAGGTACATTATCCCTTCTCATACTCATAACTGCCTTGTAAGGTAGGTATTTTTACTTCTGTCCCTCATCCACAGACAGAGAAACAGACAAAGAGGTAAGTAATTTGCCTAAAGTCACAAGTTATTAGCAGGGCTGACCTCAGATTCCAAGTCTGCCAAAACAGCCTACCCGTGTTGGTTGTGTGATCCCCTCCTGCCAAGACCAGAGATCTCACCTCACATGGCGTGATGCAAGGGGAACCTAGAGGGCCACCTGACCCCCAAAATCTCTCTCCTCCCTTGCCCCAAATTTCACAACTGGTCATGCGTACACACCTTTATCATAATGTTTAATATAATATGTTAAAATGGCCTGGCCATGCACCGCTTGCTCTCGCTAGACGAGAAGCTCCTGGAAGGCAAGATGAGGTGTTATGCATCACCCAATACACTAGTTCTCAAAATAAAGTGCCTGCCGACGAGTAGAGGGCAAAAAGTGTTGAACCGAAATACTAATTCAGCGTGCGTAAGTTTATTAAATCACAATCACTTTTGAGGAGTATGTTATAATTATTCCCTAGGAACAGTCACTCTTTTCTTATTTTAAATGCGTTATAAGTCTATAGTAGCAGAGAGTACTTTTGTTAGTCTATGCTTCAATTACATACACCTAATAATTTTTTTGAAAGTCATTAAATAAAATCTGCTTTTCAATCCTCATCAAAAGTAAACAAAAAAGCTATTTCTTCTTTTTTTAATCTTATTTTCCTAACCTAAACCATATACAATTTAACTTGCTAGATAATCATATATATATTTTAAGCAAATGAGAGAATATCCCCTGAAAAGAATTTTTTTCATAAGCATAAAAATGTTCAAGTGTGTTCCTCCAGAGATCTTAATGTAATTTAAACAGCTGCCACTAGAAGTTACTACTTCTTTGCCTACTGAAGAGTATGAACAGAACTGAGTTTAAAAATATTAATCGTAGGCATATACTTTATTTATTATTGAGTCCTTGCACTGCTACAAATACAACAGACAATTTCCGCCAATGCGCTACAGGCAAGGCCGCCCATGTTGCTTGCAATCTACAAAGCAATGGCATGGAGCTTATGTTTCTGAATTATGGAATTCTTAATATCTGGGTTCAGTAAAAAAATATTCAACTTTCAACAAACTATTTTTTCAGGCCAATCACTCTACTAATTTTATGAAATACTGATCAGTTAGCTACTTCTCTGAAAAAATACTACATACTAAAGAATATCTATATACCTATCCATGGGTAACTTCCTTAGTGAAAATCTGTCCATAAAAATAACTGAAATTAAAACACTCTGCCATAAATGATTAATGAGACAATACTGAGGTCCACAAACACAGTTTATGTAGAAAATAAAGAAATTTGGTGTCGCCTAAGTAACAAATAGATAAATAATTATTAGAAAACCAATCTAAGGACTGAATTCTAAATTAGTCTAGCTCTTTCACTCCAAAAAAGTGAAGCCCTGCTCTCAGTAAAACAGCCACCTAATCCCTTTGTCTAAAGAGCTGTGGGAGAGGAAAAGGGTGGTTCGGCTCTTCTTCACACTCCTTTCTCCAGCCCTGCATCCCACTTTTTCATCTAATGTCTTCGAACTTTCTCCCAAATATCATCAGTTTGAGGTTTTAACATGTATTCTATTTTGGAACAAAGAAAAATCCCAGCAAATGTAAGATCAGTTGGTCCTGTATTACCAGTAGACACCAACATTTCTTAAAAGCAAACTAGGTTAATGACCATAAAAGTCATGTGACTGAAGAGCCTGGGTGAATCACAAGCACTGTTCATCCAAAGAACATGAGTATTAAATTCATCTGCGAGATATTTTCGACTGTTTTCTTTGAAGCTAGAGTTTGGTCACAAATTTTCTCTAATCCATCCTCTCCCATTAAGATATGAAATAAGCATACATCATGTAGGGAACAGATCTCTATAAAATTAGCATTAGAATTAGTTTCCTTTGTACTGAACAGTTCACTTGCGTATAAAATTAAGGCTAATGTTACTTCAAAGCTACCGCTGAAGTTTAAAGTGTAGCTGTAATATTTTTACTGCTTCTGAAATTAAGCTGAGCTTACCACTAACTATAATTATATTTGCAGATACTCCACACCAATTTAAAGTTTTATATGTGGAATACAGATAATTTTAGCCTTGGTCAATGGGTGCATGTATTTCTTATGTGACATCTAAACCAAAAGTTTACCAGAATAGAAGTATATTACTAGAAAGAGCACATAAGGATGGTAAAGAGATCCCTTATACATGCCCAAACTTCATTCCATAGAAAATTGCAGGGCACTACAATGGAGAACTTAACAGATACACCAACCTCAAATCAATCCTGACTTAAAATGTGCCAGATTAAGCTTTAATGGTACTTTTCTTCAGTCAAGAAAGGCAGGCATTTGTACAAAGGCAACCTGGAACACACCACACACACACACACACACACACACACTTCTTGGGACACAGCAAGCTGGGAATGACATCAAGAGAGGGTGGCTCTGGGCAAAGATAAGTGCTCAGGGATGGCCCGGTGACCCTCAGAGATCACTGGGTTCTAACCACTGGGCCAGATATGTTCAGTGTGCTCAAAAACTGTGTGGAGATGGAAGGCCAGGGGAGGCAGATTCAGAGTAGGAGATAGGGACTAAGTTAGCTGATGGGAAAAATGAAGGAAAAGTACTTCAATCACCTTTTCAAAACATTTAATTTTAAGTGATATGTTTAAATAAGTACTATTTTGGGTTTTTTAAATGGATTTAGGTAATGAAGGTGCAACGTAAAATAAATTCCTCCTTAAATCAATTTTGAAAATTAACTGAATATTCAGACTCCACTTACAAAGGTACATAAATCAATCCACTGTAAGAAACATACTGTGAAATACTAAGTCATTCTGTCATGTGTTTTATTAGAATGGATCTGGTTCACATCGCCACTTCTGAAGCTGTGTGTCTCTGCGGGAAGGCAGGGACAGAAAATGTAGTAAAACGGCCAACTTCCCAATCACGGAGCCGACTGTGGGGTGAAGTGGGGTAAAGCCTGCGCGTGCGCTCCCTGGGCTCATCCTGCCACCGCGGTGTGCGAAAGGAAGTCCTATGCAAGCTCCGGAAGAGGAGACAATGAAATACCATCGAGTTACTAATTCTATAATAAATTATAGTCTCCTGACCTGTTGGGTGGTGATTTTTTTTTTCCCTTTTGTTGCTTTCCACTCATGGACCTAGCTTACCACCTGTTAAGAGTCCCAGGTCTTTCCAGGGAAAAAGGAAAGCGCATGCGCATCCAGCTCTTCTCTTCATCACCTCCCTCTGCTGAGGGATTTTTCACAGAATGACCAAAAACTGATCTACGAACATCTGCAGGACACTGAACCCTGGTTTCTTCCAGGCCTGTTTCATCTCTCTGGAGGGCGCCTTTCACCTCTCCCCCAAGCAGCCCATCTTTGACATTAAAAGTAACAATATGGACAGAAAGTGTCCACATGTCACCGCACCCAGTTTTTTTTCTCTTTTTTCACTCTTATCATTTTCCGTACACACTATACTCTTAGAGTGGTGTTATAATAGGATATTACACTTTATCACAAAACAATGTGTTCTCTTACTCTGCAGCACATTAGATACTATTTTGTGTTCACACTAGCTTCAGGTGAACACAGTTCGTGGCATGAAACTCATTTTTAACTACAACTTCATTTTCATAATTTTTTCTTTCTAAATGTTTTCTTATTCTGCTCTTACGATGAGATTGGTAGACATGATATATCTCATTTTTATCATTAAATTCCATTCATTCTGAGACCTCATCTACACTTTTGGACTAGACAGGAATACTGGCTCAGAGACATAGCTCTCCTCCAAATAAACTAAACCCTCCGTTGCCCACCTAAAAGCCAAGGTTCCTATCTACTGCTGTATTATCGGTGACTGTTTATCCCACAGGCGTCACTGAACACAGAGGGAAAAAACGCAACAGTACCCTTCTGTCTTGCAGCGCAGTTATTCAAGAGAAACAGCACAGAAACTCGTAAGAGGAATGATCACCAGAGTAAAGAGTGATTATGAATGATGTATGAGCAAGACACAGAGAAAGGACAATGGACTGTTTAGCAGGTCAGGGGGAGGGGGCGTGGCAGAAGGAAGCAGCCAGAGAAGCACTGATTTTGCAGCCCGGTTTTCTTCCTCTGGCTGGGCAAAGGGCTCCCTCTGACTCTCAGGTCTTGCCCTCTCACAGCTTGCCAGCTCTCTCCTTGCTTGACATCTTCTGGCAGCCAGCAGTTGCTAATTAGAGTCAAGGAAAAGTCAACGCTTAAAATGTAGAATAAATAATGACAGAAGTCTGGCTATGTAAATACACTAAATAGCTACTTTTCTTGGGGTTAAGAAAATCTTTCTAGTCATTTCTTTTGTGGTAAATTTGATGTTTTCTTCCTACCTGAAGCTAAGTTATCACATACCCTCCATGTCAGCCTCTTGTGAAGCTCCCTATAAACGTTTACCAAGGTATATCTGTCCTCTTCTCTTCTACGACCAGCCCAACTCATCTGCTCTCCTCTCAAATTCAGCTGCTTCCACTCTCCTGGCTTCCATGAAAAGTTGGGTTCCCATGAGCCACAGATCACTTCCACGACGCGCTGGTCTTTCCTTGCCACGCCCACACACCACACGCAGTGCACGCACCATCTCAAGCACTATGCCTTTTTCGTGCTCCTTCTTTTCACAACTGTGTCACCCCTGGGATTCTAATGCTGGTGACTCTCCTCAGACTCTGCTCCCACTTTTGCTGTCTGTCCCCTTCAGGCAGTTCTTTCTAGGCTTGCAGGTAAAATGGGAATGGTAACTACTTATTCCACAGAGGATTTGTGCTTCAAATATGTGACATGGTGCCTAGCAGAGAGGTTAATATGTAGAAAAGAACTCAATTCGTGAGAATTTATTCTCATATTCATGCATTCGTATTCTCTCTCTCTGCCTCTCTCCCTCTTCCCCCCTCCCCTCCCCCTCCTTCTCCATCCCTCCCTCCCTCCTGGACAAACCTTACTCCAGACAAGTTTTCCCATAGAGCCACACAACTCTTGCTTCAGAGAGGGTCAGTGCTTCTCAACATGTCATCAGTGAAAAAATTTTCTAAGAAAACACCACGTAGCGGCAATACCCTGAGACTCTACATTGTCAGGATATATTTGTATTTTTACTATTTATAACGCAATGTGATTCTGTTAGCTAATACTTTGTGTAGATTTTTTATATCTCCGTTCACTGGCCTGTAATTATCTTTTCTTCTATTTTCCTCCCCCACCCCCTTTTTTCCATCAAAGTTTTCTGGTCTCAGGTAGACATCATTATCAAGGCAGGCGATAAATCCAGGAGAATCAAAAATGAGTCCAGACAAAGCTGAGGAATATGAACACTATGAAAGACAACAGCCCTCCCCCTCAAATCCATGTTGTACCTGAGAAAACCAAATCAACGAACTCTCCAGAATGAGATACAAAAAAAGTGACTTGGAGGCTACAAATAGAAGCATTAGGAGTGTCAGAAGAATAAAGAAGAATAAACACCTGGGAGAAAATAGCTGAAAAAACACCAGTCAAGAATTTCCAAGAACTAGGGTTTGGGGGAAAATATGACATTTGGTTGAAAGACTTGCCTCTGGAGGGTAAAAAAAGCAATGGAAGAAAACAAGCAACAAAGAAAACAGGCATGGCAAAGAGAAAACACAAAATAAGACAGCAAAAATAAGCCTGCTAGGACAGTAGTTATAACAAAGTAAAGGAATGAAAATTTGACCAAAAGACAGACTCTCAGATTGGTTGTTTTAAAAATCATGACTCAAACAGTTAACATTAAAGTATGGAAAACAGATGCCAGAGAAGCATAAAATGTAAGACAGGCAGTGTAGCAATTTTACTATCAGATAGAACAGGGTTTGAAGTAAAAACATCAGTAAGGACAAGAGAGAATTTGCCTACTTATAAAAGGAATGATACAGAAAAAAACACAGCCATCACAGAAGTATTATGGACCTAATAATGTGTTCACAAAATATATATGTAAACAAGCAACAAACCTATTCAGACACATAAATCAGCTATTTTCACTGGCTAATTTAATATGTTCCCCATAGGAACCGCCGGAAGATTTAAATAAATGATTAATCATATTATATTACATATATCAAAACACCCATCTCAGAAATAACAGAGAAAAATTAATAGCCACATAGGGGACTTCAGAAACGGACTACCTGTCCCTCTTAAGCATTCAGGAATATTCACAGATCTTGATCATTTCACAGCCACAGTGGAATCCTCAAAAAATACCAAAATCCCATCAAATTATATTCTTACTTCAATATAATACATGTAGAAACAAATAATGAAAGGATAACTAGAAAATATGACACAGCTGATATATATGTAAAAGTAATACTAAAAAAAATTACATGTAATTGCAAGAAGAAATAATGAGAACTAAAGCACAATGACAAGAAAAGAACTCATGCCAAAATTAATGTGATACATCTAAAACAGTAGTAGTGGAAAACTAAATGAACTTTAAATACCTTTAGTAAAAAATAATACAGATTTAAAGAGAAGCCAATAACTTAATTCATTAAGGAGGACAAAACCTAGAGAAAAAGACAGATTAGAAGGCAGAGAATAAAAATATGAGCAGAAATCAATGAACTGGAAGAAGACAAAAACAACGGACCCAATTAGTAAACCACCAAGTGGTGTTTTTAAAGGCTACTACTTTAGAACAGCCTCAGGCAAGACTGATGAGAAAGAAGGAAAGAAATGGCAAAGATCTCTTCCCTCACAAAATAAGAAAAAGCAAAAATCCAAGGTGTTTAGAAACAGAATAAAAATAGAGGAGAAAATACTGAAATAGTGAGTGAAGGAACAGAGGGAATAAGAATTTAAAACAAGTAATACCAATATTAAAGATAAAGAAATACTGGAAATAGGAAAATGACATCTTGGAAGTGCTGAATGAAAATACCACCACTTTTACCCAGAAAAAATATCTTGTAAATACTTTTTATTCAATTATAGTTTACTTTCAATATTATTTTTGTATTAGTTTCAGGCATAAGCATAGTGGTTAGACAATCATATACTTTACAAAGTGTTCCCCCTGATATTTCCAGTACCCACCTTGCACCATGCATAGTTATCACAATATTAACCCATGTACCCTATGTGTCCTTTATATCCCCAAGACTGTTTTCTAACTACCAATTTGTACTTCATTTTAAGAGAGATAAAGCCAAAAGAATTTATCACCCACAGATCACTAAAAATAAAACAAGGAGGTATAATAAGGTAATGAAGAACTAACGGAAGAGTTCTCCAAAATTGTCAGGTACAAAGCCAATATACATAAAATGAATAATAATCCTCTATACTAAAATCCAAAATAGGAGAATAATGTAATAATTATAAAAACAATAATGGGTGGGGCAAAGTAGGTTTACAGTTGTTAAGTACATGAAACGCAGAGTTTATTTCTGTTTTTATCCTCACCCAAGGGCATTTTCTTTCACTGCTTTTGGAGAGAGAGGAGGGGACAGAGGAAGGGACAGAGAGAAACATCGGCTGGCTGCCTTTCGTACATGCCTAGACTGGGGATGGAACCTGCAACCTAGGTATCTGCCCACTGGAAAAGGAGCCCACACCCTTCGGTTACGTGACGGACATTCCAACCAAGCAAGCCATACCTGCCAGGGACACAGAGTTTATTCTTATATTATTATTTATTAATTCCTACATTATTTTCCATATGAACTGTAAACCTACTTCTGCCCTACCCTGTAAAGCTAACCTAATTAACCTAACAAAGACTGCACAAGATTCTCAAAGAGAAAAATGTTAAAACCTTAAAGGACATTTAAAAATCTCTGAATAATTGGAGAAAGGAGATGTTCAATGACAGGATGCATTAACATTTTAAAGATGGTAAGTTTCTGTATAATTTTGTAATTATACATGTGATTATGCTATTACAGTTGTCCCAATTCACCCCCTCTGTGCCCTTCCACCAGCACCCCCCAACTCCCTCAGACAATCCTCACACCATTGTTCATGACCATGGGTCATGCGTATAAGTTCTTTAGCTACTCCATTTCCTGTCCTGTATACTGTACTTTACATCCCCATGGCTATTCTGTAACTACCTACTTGTACTTCTTAATCCCCTCACCTCGTGACCCATTCTCCCATACCCCCATCCCATCTGGCAACCATCAAAATATTCTCTGTATCCATCATTCTGTCTCTGTTCCTCTTGTTTGCTTAGTTTGTTTTTTATTGTTTTTAAGATTTTATTTATTTATTTATTTTAGACAGAAGGGAAGGGAGGAAGAGAGGGAGAGAAACATCAATGCCTCTCGCACATCCTCTTCTGAAGACCTGGCCCTCAATCCAGGCTTTCAACTCTCATGTGCCCTGACTGGGGATCAAACCAGCGACCCTTTGGCTTACAGGCCAGCACTCAAACCACTGAGCCATGCCAGCCAAGGCTGTTTTTCAGATTCAATCCTTGATATGTATTTATTGCCATTTTATTGTTCATAGTTTTGATTTCTTTTTAAGTAAGTCCCTTTTAGATTTTATCTAATAATGGTTTGGTGATGGTGAACTCCTTTAGTTTTTTTTCTTGTCTGGGAAGCTCTTTACCTGCACTTTAATTCTAAATATCTTTGCTGGGTACAGCAATCTTCACTGTAGGTCCCTGCTTTTCATGACTTTGAGTATTTCTTGCCAATCGCTTCTAGCCTGCGAAGTTTCTTTTGAGAAATCAACTGACAGTCTTATGGGAACTCCCCTGTAGGTAACTAACTTATTTTCTCTTGTTGCTTTTAAGATTCTCTCTTTATCTTTAATCTCTGGCCTTTTAATTTTGATATGTTTTGGAGCAGGCCTCTTTGCATCCATCTTGTTTGGGACTCTCAGTGCTTCCTGGACTTGCATGTCTATTTCCTTCACCAAATTAGGGAAGTTTTCTTTCATTATTTTTTTCAAATAGATTTCCAATTTCTTGATCTTTCTCTTCTCCTTCTGGTATCCCTATGATGCAAATGTTGGCCAGTTTGATGTTGTCCCAGAGGCCACTTATACTATCCTCAGTTTTTTGGGGATTTTTTGGATTTTTTTTCTTCTCATTGTTCTGATTGGTTGTTTTTTTCTTCCTTTTGTTCCAAATCATTGATTTGATTCTCAGCTTCATCCATTCTACTGTTGCTTCCCTATAATTTGTTCTTTATTTCAATTAGTAAATAAAACCTCATCAAGAATTGGCAGGAGCTTGACAAACCAATTCTAAAAACATATATGAAAGAAAAAAGAAAATGAATAGCTAAGGCTTTTTTGGAAGAAAATAAAACAAAAGCTGAGGGTGCTTATCCTGTCAGATATTAAAAATAATTATAGTTACTGAGGATAGCAAAAGTCTTATTAAAAACAGAATCAAGAAGCAAAGTCCAAAAACAGGAAAATGTTGGTCTTCCTTCATTCCTTCTTTTCTTCAGCCCTCCCCTCCCACCACATATACACAAATAGTGGAAAAGAGGAGAATCAGAGAAAAGGTGTGGAGTCAGTAGTGACTTGTCAGAATTCAAGTTTGGGGGAATTTTCATGGTTCTATAATTAGGACATAAGGGTCACTGATGAAGGGGAGGAAACCATGTTACATATTCCTCAGAACAAGAAACATACCTGTAAGTAGAGGAAAAATGAAAGACATTCTAAAACAAAGAATTATCATGAGTATTTAATGATAAGTATTTAATCTCATGTATTTATCTACAGTTCCTAGTAATCCTCCCTTAACATCATTGGTAGATTCTTGGAAACTGTTACTTTAAGCGAAATGAGGTATAATGAAACTAATTTTACTATAGGCCAATTGACATAAACAAGAAAAATGTTCCGCAGCACATTTCTGTTCCAAAAAAATCACCAAACTTCTAAATAAATATCAAAAACACTTCTAATATTAAATATTAAAATAAATGTGAGTTATACATACCCTGAAAAATGATCAATAAAAACAAGTGAGATAATTATTTTCCAATCCACTTACTCCAATTTTGGGTCGTGGGGACTGGAGCCTGTTCCTGCAGCTCCGGGCACCAGGCAGGAACCCACCCTGGACAGGATGCAACTTCCTTCACAGGGCACATCACACTCACACTGGGGCAATCAGACAGTCCAGTTTATTTCATGGGCACATCTCTGGGATGTGGGAGGGAACCAGAGTCCCTGGAGAAAACCCATGCAGACATGGGGGAAGGAGCCAACTCCAAACAGACGGTGGACCCAGGAGGGAATCCATTTTTCTTCTCATCAACATGATAATGAAATGACATTTGAGGAGGACCTGCTACATTACAAATAGGATCAGATTCTATAATGCGATGATATCTACTTTATCCTTTAACATTTGCCTATTATTTTACAAGAACATGCTTCAGTTAGTTGATCACGAAATACCTCACATGAGGGGGCAAGGGCTGAGTGGAAGCAGGCAAAGAGAGGAAAACTGGGACATCTGTGATAGAGTCGATAATAAAAAATTGAAAAAGAAAAGCACCACATGAATATCACCTCAAATGCCTACAGTCAATCTATAAGAGCTGCATGATTATTAAAGTTTGAGAACACACAGGCCAGATTTCATGTTCGCGTACCTCAAATTGTTACAAGGATGTCATTTATTTCTAGTTTAATTAAAATGCTGGCAGTAATCACATTTTATTTCTTTCGTATCAATACACATGTACAGTATTTTATTCCATAACTGAGTTGATAATCTGAATGAAAATTAATCACCTCAACTACTGTTTTTAGTTAAAATTCTAATCAGAGCTGGTATGAAGTTGCGTTTACTCTCTCGCTGTCAGTATAGTAGAAATGTGCGGGACACTAAAAAAACTAGTGGATAGCAAGGCTTTTCTTTTACATTCACTCAAAGGATGACTCATTCCACATTATTTCCAGATAGAATATCTAGATTTACTAAAAACTATTTTGGTACAAACCTGTCAACACTGTTAACTGTGATTTTTGCTCCTCATTTCTCTTAGATGTATAACAAACTGGTTTGACATATTTAACTGTTCAAAATTAGGCTCAAGAAAAAAAATATGTAAACTCTGAAAAACAGTATTACCCATTTTTATGCAAACTACCTGAAAACATTTATAATTTCTTCATGCCTAAAATGAACCTTATACATGTTTTTATTAAGGGAAAACTTTTGCCTCATTTAAGCTAAGTCTAATTAAGCAAACTCGCTTGTATAAATAAAATAGGCACATAAAGTAATTTATTTTTCATTTGAAGTAGAAAAAGTAAGTTTTACGGCACTGCCCACTGCCCTTTCAAATATCATACATTTGGTAACATATGTTTATCTTTGTCATGCCATTATCATTTTTTCATTTAAATCATAATGAAAGCAGAGACCTTTTGAGCAAATCAGAATGCAGTATTTGTGATGTAAAGTGAGCTGTTAAATTCAAAATGTGGTGCATATTCTTTCTTAAAAAATGTATACTGTAGAACCCTATGATGAAAGTTTGAGTTAAGGTGAAAAGGTTCAAGAGCCCATACAGGCGGATTTATTTGAATACACACACACTCACACAGGAAACACAACTACACTCAGAGTAAAATAGTATCATTGATCAAAGAGTGCTTTTTGTATCTAGATTTCATTATAATAATTTGAAAAAATACTGACTGATGATGTCATGCACAGTCCATAGCACTTTGCTTCTGGGTTTGCATTTTAACTGATGTTGTCAGCCCTTTTTAGCAGCTGCTTTCATCATCTCAACCTAAATCAATCAAACTATCACAGGAAACATTTCTGACTGTTTCACATACACCAAAACACAGAAGAGAGACAATCGTTAAGGTCAGTCCACACGGTGATTTAGAACCCTAAGAGGCTATCGAAATGAAGCCAATGGCTCATTTTCTGAGAGCTCTCATTCAATCAAGATACTATCTCAGTACATTCTGGAAAATGAATGTATTTAATAATGGCAATGAGACAATATTCCAGGGGAACTCTCTTTTTCAAGTGTCTAAATAATTAATTTACCAATGTAAGAAATACTGCAAATTTTTAGCAAATTAAATTGGTGTGCTGGCTTTCCAAAAGATGGATAAAGCCTAACCTCTTTGCCTGGCATTCATCTTTAATGATTTGGCACCAAATTACCTTTGCTATCAGCTTCTTACCCTTCTTGGGTACCTCATTGTAGCTAAACTACCTAATAGTCCCGAACCTCATCTCAATACCACTGAACAAACATTCCCCTACTCTTGATCATGTTCTATCCCTCCAGCACTGATCTCCATGTCCTATGTAAATCCTGTCAATGTTCAAGGTCCAATTTAAATGATGCCTCTGAATCTGTGAGTGCTTACTATGCCACACGTTGTGCTAAGTGCTTGATATATATTTTTCACTTTAATCTTTACAATCACTTCCCAATGGTAGCCATAATAGTTACTACCATTAAGTACTTACTACACGGTACCAAGTGCTTTTTAGCATGATTGTATTTAATACTCACAGCAAGCTAGTTAGCTTTCCCCATGCGACAGATGGGGAAGGGTGAGGCTTTGGCTGTGACTTGTGGGAATTAAGAACTCTAGCTCTATAGTCTAAATCTGTATCCCAGCTCCATCACTTGCATGTCCCTAAGCAGCAGTTTCCTCAAATGTTACAGAATGTGCATGTGTCTAACAAGAGCTCTTTCACAGAACTGTTGTAGCACTAAGGAAATAACCCACATAAAGCATTCAGCATAACATATGGCACACACCAGAAACTTGTGGGGCATTAGCTATTACTCATTTTAGTCTCTCCTCACAGTATCTAGCATAGTGTTTTGCGTATTGGAGAACACAAAAATGTATTAGTAATTACAGAATGCTCTATCTTTTCTTAAAATGAATATCTTTTGCAAGTCAATTTAGCAAAGCAGTTCGTGCCCTGTAAATTTCAGATCATTAGAAAACAAGAATGTAAATTCAAAATGTTTATGGATTGAGCTCACTAACACATCTTTCCTCTCATCTGCTACTAAAAGCAGCACACACTCCAAGCAGTGTGGAGATGGTGCTCGAACTTAACTTTAGAGGCACTGGAAAAGCTATTTGCTTGGAAACATTCCTGGGTGCCAGAAGGCTAAAATGTAATATTCTACACTCAAGCACAAATATGTAATATTAGAAAATGGATAAAATAATCAGCATCTACCCCTCCTTTAAAAAAGGCTTTTTTAAATAGCCTCCTTTAAAAAGCTTAATAATAATTTTTAAAATGAACACATGTAGGTACAAACCAAACACAAATTTTCAACTTTATTATAATCAAAAAGACCATATAATTCTAAATTCAATTCTAGTATTTTACTTAAAATTTATGCATAAATTTGAGCAATTTCTAGAGGCAAACTTTCCTATATCTTTTAACAGGAATCAATGTGCAAAAGATTTTAATTTTTAATTTACTGCAAAAACTACAAGAAAAACTTGAAGAACACTTTGTTCATATTGATACATTTAACATTGCTCTTCTTTTTTGACATTTATATCTCTTATGATGTAATCACCATGTTACCGTGCAAAGTTATCACACTACTCTTCACTATGTTCCCCTTCACTTTTTTCATCACGCCTCTACCCTCCCCGCAACATCCCCCCCGGCAGAAAGCCCAGGAATAAAACTCTTGCTTATATGGTCAATTAATCTACAACAAAGGAGGTAAGAATATACAATAGAGAAATGACAGTTTCTTCAACAAGTGGCACTGGGAAAACTGGACAGATACATGCAAAAAAAATAAATAAATAAAACTGGACTACGTTCTTATACTATATATAAAAATAAACTAAAAATGGATTAAAAACCTAAATGTACAACCTGAAATCATAGCACTCTTAGAAGAAAACATAGATAATAAGCTATTTGACATCATTCTTAAGAATATCATTTTGGGTATGTCCCCTGGAGCAAGGGAAACAAAAGCAAAAATAAGCAAATGGGGCTACATCAAACGAAAACACTTCTGCACAGCAAAGGAAAACCATCAACAAAACAAAACAGACAACCTACTGAATGGAAGAAGATATTTGTAAATGATATATTTGATAGGGGTTGACACTCAAAATATATAAGGAACTCATTCAGCTCTATAATGAAAACATAAACAATCCAATCAAAAAATGGTCAGAGGACATAGAAATTTCTCCAAAGGGGACATACAGATGGCCAAGAGACACATGAAAAGATTCTCAGCGTCACTAGTCCTCAGGGAATTGCGAATCAAAACCACCTCACACCTGTCAGAATGGCTATTTTCAAAAAGTCAACAAACAGCAAGTGCTGCCAAGGAACAACAGATCTGGGCTATACTGTGCTATTGTACATCACACGTCTCCTTAGACAAATAGTTTAGCTGAAAGGAAAATATAACTTTGTTTGGAAAGATGGAAGGAGTTTTGGTGTTCGATAAAATGTTGGGAATCTCACATAATTTAGGTTATTCACGATACAGATCATCCATCCAATTTTTAATATTTCCATGCTGCCCAAAGTGGCAGCTTCTGTGCTAGAATCTAGAAATACAGTGACAAAATGTAGTTTGGGATTCTCAATCCAAGGTTGTCATGTGCTACATACCTCTTTTTAAAGAGTCGCTATTGTTTAAAACTCCATCATTAGTACCCTGCATACAACCACCTGAACATGCATGCAAACCCACTCCCCAAGACCCAACCCAATTAATATTCTGTGGAAAGCACAGCAAGGAGACAAGAAATAAGACAACCAAACTTTGTGCCAAGGGAGTAAAGCCTGAGTGTCACTGGGCTCAAATGCCTTGGCAGTCATGTGCCCACAAGTGCCCTGGCCCTGCATTCAAGACCTCCTGGTTACCTGCTCCCTTCGACTGACTGATAAATGGCAGCTATTCCTCTAGAAAGAAAGAGCAACCTTCCACAGCTTCTGGTAATTCTCCTGCACTGGAGTCCAAAACAACCAAGAAACTCTTTCAAAGCCTTACATGGACCCCTCATTTTTCTTCCTTGTTCCTTAACCCTCATGAGTATTACATCTAAGTGAGTCCAAGAGGCATTCAGGGAGGTAACACAAACCAGCCAGTCTCCCCCCTGTTGTGCACACTCAGGGCCCCTGTACCCTGACCACCCACCACCTGCCTTCTCAGCCTGACTAGGTGCTTGGTGAAGGCAGGACCTGTGCATCCCCAGACCTCAGAAGGCAGGTGTTAGTCACATTTTAGGCATCTGCATGGTTCTGAAGTAAACTGAGCTCTTAAAGATGAAGCAGTTTACTCAGGTCTCATTAATCCCAGTCAGGTGTTCACCTCACTGCCCCTTTCTTTTTCCATCTCTTCGTAATCAGAGATGCTCACACGAGTACTCGCTTCGGACCCTGTACGTCCCCCCAGAAGCTTTCACCACATCATGCTGTAAGAGAGCACTTATCCTCTCTTTCCAGGACCTTGCTGCAAGCTACACAGGAAGAAAGCGCGTCTGCACTGCTTCTTCTGTAATTCCCTGGGCCAGAAGAGTGCACGGGCCCAAAATCTGTTGGCTGACTGGGGTATCCAAAGACATCTTGTCCGTACCTTGCACAGGATATAACAGGGCACTGAACAAGCCACAGACCCACCAAGTCATATGTTAAGAGAACAGAGAATGACAAAACCTTAGTACTTAGCCTTACAGAAAATCACCCAGAAACATTTAGGTAATCCGCCCAACTCACAACTGTGAGTATCAGAATCAAGACTTGAAAGTTAAGTCTCAACTGAGTTCCAAAGATCCCAGAATTGTACCATTGGTAGTACTTTGATTTTGTAGTACAAAGTTTTGTAAAACTTTGATTTTTAGATATGAAAGAAAAACTGAGACCAAAGAGACGAGAAAAATAATTCATATTAGGAACAGCAAAACATTGATTGTTTGAAGGGAGTTGTGAATGCTAGGGGCATAAAACTGGAAGTATCTACCATGCACTTTGAAAAACAAATTACTGAATTTTTAGAGGGGTTTTTTTTTCATCAAAATAGACTACCGAAACAGAATTACTTAGAAGAAATGTGACAACAGTGATGAATCTGCTATGTGTACGTTATTAGCTATTAAATTTATAAATTTCACCTTTTTAGGCTTGTTTTATTAACATAACAGTTTGCAAGAACCTGTAAGGCTGGGGATCAGTTCAGGTCTCCCTCTCATCCGCCCTCTATGGAACCGCCATCGCTGTGCCATCATGTTAGGCTAGCAAGCATCACAGCATGCACAAGCTCTGGACAGTTTTTAATGCCACCAAAGATCACATTTAATCAATTGCTACTTCCCTTCCCTTCCCATCATTCTGATTGGACCTAAATGCTGAATTCCAAAGTTCCTAAACAATTAGAGCACCCTAATGGTACACAGTCATCAGAGGAGAAACAGGCCATGACGGAAGAAATGATCACCAGCCAGCCCTGCCTTGACCATAAACAACAGGCCCGTTTAGACTGGGCCTAAGAACCAGCCTCATCTCCCTAATGGGATTTGGAAGCCCCCAAGGCTGCATCATCACTGTACAATAAACTAAAGAAACGTGATTTCCAGCTTAACTACTAATTAGCAGTAATTTCTTTAATCCATGCATCTTTGGTCTCGCCTAGCGTCTAGGTTCTGCAGGTGCTACACAACCACCACGAAGTTCTTGAGACAAGAATAAGCAAGGAGCCAGGGCGTGTGGCGTGCCTTTTGCTTCTTACCCACCCGCCACGTTCGGCCCTTCCTAGTCAGTCCAGCTGGTGGTCCTTCTAACAGCAAAACCCAATGCATATGCTTCTCCACAAGCTTCTCACCAAGGGAGCTGTGCGTCTCTGACTACGAGGTTAAAAACATCTGTGCACAACCAGAGCAGCATCCGGTAATATTCACTATGTGCTCAATAACATTCCGACACGGATATAGTGTTTCTGGAAGAGTGTCATGAAATGAAAGGTAGTATGTTAGGAATCTATGAAAAAACTACTCTATCACCTTGTTATCAGCACCATCCATTCACTCAATAAGTATTTCAGAGCTTTCAGTTATAAATGAAAGGATATAGGTATTTTACAGCTTTCCAATTAACTGCTACATATTCGCCCATTCATGTACCGATTCATTTTCTCAAAAAAATATTCATTGATCAATATTCATTGATAGATTAGATCCTGAGAACATGAACAAAGGTATAACCCCAATTCCCAAAGCCAGTGATTCTGAGGCTGATTAAAATTTGAGAGTCACTTGTGACGCTGGCTAGAAGTCGGGATTTTTATCCTACCCTAACAGACTTGGCTCTGCTAAGAATGGGGTATGAAGCAGGAACCCACACTTTTATCAAGCACCTCCAGCTGATGCTTTTGCAAACAGCCTTTAAACAGTGGTCTAAGAGAATTCAGAATAAACACAGGGAGAAATACTCAAGGACACACCTCAAAGTCCAAATCAGTGTCAATGAACAGGATTACAGAATTTCACTGAACTGAAAAACCTGCTCACAGGTGTATGTAGAAGGTGGGCCTTAGGGTGATCACAGAAGTGAAAACAGGATAAATGGGGAAAAAATAGGTTTAAGGCAAGCTACAAAAGCTCCTGTGAATACATAACCAGGGAACCCACTTAACATAGTAAGTATGTTGTGCCAGACTGCCAGAAATCAGGATCTTGGTTTCTTAAATCTCATTTTTCCCAAACAATTCTTTAGAATCACCCAAGCTGCATAGTTCTAAAGGATATAACATCACAATTTTAGGAGAAAGACTCACAAACACTGATTTCTAACATGAAGCTATAATAATAATTTATTGAAATTAAAGCATGATTAGACTTTAGTTCATATAACCCCCTTATTTAATAACTGCCCAATCTGGGGACCAGAATGGCCTTGTGACTAGGTCCAGATCACACATCTTAGAAAGACAGAACTAGAGCTAGAACCCAGGTCTCCTAGTTCCCAGTCATCCCGATACTGTGCAATCCACAAACTGTAACAGTCAACATCTGAGTTTGTCTCTAGGTCCTTTGCAAAAGCCACATCCTGATCTCTGATGCAGGTTCATACAGTTTGGACAAAAGGCATCGGTGGGGGAGACAATTTAATTTTCTAGAGATTAATTAAAACATGTATTTTTATAAACAGCTGGTATTACATATATCACCATATGCTGTGCCAGAGTGATCATTACTTCTAAAAATATTACAGCTTCTCTGATGGAATTGAATCCAAGATTGATTCTTAGCTGGCAACCTATACAAAGCCTTGTTTCACATGGAAGATCTACAGAAGCGTAGCTGGCAAGATATCGCCCATTAATAGTTAGTGCCCAACATGCAATTCTCCCTTTAGCTGTACAAAACCTACCCAGAACTTTTTGCTGGAAATTAAAGCTACCCATTAAAAAAAAAAAAAATCCTCCAAACAAGCTGCTGAGTTTCTATCCTCAGATATAGGTTGTTACTATATTTTTCTCTCACCTTAAGATCATCAACAAATCAGAGTTAAAAGGTCTGAAGTCACCGACTGAAGCTGTACCTCATTAGGTGCGACCCAGAGTTACACATACTTACACACACAAGTTAATACACACACACACACAAAGATTAACTCTCCAGAACTAGAAATGTATTGTTATGCATGGGGTTGTGTTTGAGAAACAGACTAATGATTCCACTCCCCTTGCAGCCAGTCAGAAGGTTCTGTTTGGGTTGCGGATATTCAGGGAGTTGAGGGGGCAGAGAGAAGTCACATGCTTCTTGAATGCCCACGTGCCCGTCACAGTGCTAACTGCTGGATCTAGTTTGGCTCCCTTAAACTACAACCCATGACTCTGAATGATGTAATCATGTCCAAAAGAGGAAACTGAGACCCTGGAGAAATTAAGTAAGTTTTCCATGTTAACAAAGCACATCTCAGACAGTCAGGGACTCGTGCTATGTACTGCAGAAACACGTCCTCGGAGGGACAGCACTCCTCGGACCCAAGAGGACTCAGGGCTCCTGTACCTCCTGCACACACTCGTCTTCACAGGCAGCTGGTGCGATGGCTGTAAAAAATTAACAAATGTGAGGTACAAAGAGGTGAAAATACAGCAGGGAAGAGGCTACAGCCACACCTTCCCAGAGCATTGAGGTGTCTACTGAGTCACTGCAGCAGCAAAAAGAAATGGTTCACGTACAAATGGCCGCACGGCCACTCTGGATGCCAGGTGTCTATTCGGCCATCTGGAACCTCTATCTCAGGAGGTGTCCTCGGGTTTTATCCTTTGTTTATCCTTTGGTTATCACAGAAGGGTTAAGGGGTATGTATGGTAGGATAATACATACCTTTACCATCTCAGAATGCTATCAGAACACAGCCACAGCAATTTATTTTTTTTAATTAAAAGTATTCATAGCACTACGTACAAATTACACTCCCAGAATTAAAAATCCCTGAGCTTTAAGTTTGTATTTTTCATGCCAATGTGGCCACACTAAAAATACCTTATAATTATGATTACTTACTTATTATTTCTAATTTTAAAGGTCAGATAACAGATGGGGTCTGCGTGCTATCACTTAGCTCTGCTACTTTTCTTAGTCACTGCAGGCAAGAAGGTCAGTTTCTGGCCTTCACTTCAGAACAGCTCTCGGCTGGGCTAGAAATGAAGAATCCAGCAGAACGGCTGGAGATCGAGCACGTTCTGAGAGCTCTGCCATTATTCCCCGAAGGGCAAGCTAGTTCTCTGCCTCTCAGGAGATGAGCTGAAGGCGGCCCGTGGGCACTGGCTAAGCTTTCGGTGACTTTTGGCACCGCAAGGTGAACGAGAGAGAGCAGAACTGGAGGACGTCTTATTGGTGGGTGCTAATAGGAAAACCGCAGTTGGTGTTTTTGTTCCTCGAGTGTATTGAAAGAACACTGGCTTTGGAATCTGGCAGATTTTACTTGTAGTCCCAGTTCCTCTATTTAATAGCTGGAACATGTTGCTTAATGTTTACAACCTACCTTACAGGGGGCTCATGAGACTCAAACGAGGAGCGGCGCACACAGCACACAGTCCCGAGCTTGACACCAACTCCAGGAGAAGGAGGCTCGTCCTGGCTCAGAGGTCCGCTCAGGAAACCGGGTGGGGAGCAGGTGAGGAGGGAAGACAAGGCCAAGCTGCCGCGGTAAGGAGAGGCCATTTTCGAGGGCTACGCTCCTTGAGCTCATCCATAAATGAAAGGATTCAGGAACCTATGACAGGCAAAGCACTCCCACAGAAGGCGGAAAAGACATATCGGGGGCCATGCTTTGAGAAGGGCTGTGAAATACTGCAAGAATCTGAAGAATGCTATGAAAGCTTCTCTCAGAAAAATATACTTATACAGACAGGGAACATTTTGCCTTTAATTTCAGAGGGTCCACAGATTCCCTGAGAACTCCTGATTTAATGGCCTTCGATTTATTGGTGATGGTTAGCTGGTATGTGCCTCGATGTAACTGCTCGAGATTGCCATTGTTTTACTTTAAAGAAGAAAACAACAACAATACCACTGTGGTTTGAAAAAATCCAAGCACGTGAGGCCTTTAACAAAATAACAAAAACAAACATGGAGCAGGAAATAAGAGAGAAGAGAACACAGCTCAACTACGGCCTTTCTGAAGCCACACTTCAGGACCAATGAAGCTTCTAGAAGGGGCCCCTGTGTGGTTCTGCAACCTCAAGCCATCTCCCCAACTGCCCGTCACAAAGGTCCCCCTCAATATCACTGCTGGCATTTCCAAATCTGGCCGTGGGCCAGAGGAAATCTGGAAATATTCTTACGAGGCGAGGTCCTGACATATGGAGGCGATGAAAGGAACAGGTAGGTGCCAGGGAGAGGTCGGAGCCATCCCAGACCTGCACCTGCCCAGGCACATAAACATGGGCTCCCACAGGCTCCATCTGCTGTGTCCTAGGACCAGGGCCTCCCGCTGTGAGCCGAAACCAGAGAAACAAGTGATAGCTCGCCCCCACCCCCTCCCGCTGCAAGAGAGCCCATTAGCTCAGACACGGGAGATCAGGTGAAAAAGTCCAAAACAAAGACAAGGAGAAAAGAACACGTTTCTGCTTTGCTTCATCAACCACAGTGAGACTGACTTGAACAGTTTTCCCTAATTGCCTTGGGGGTATCTCTGGGGTTGGGACATACTTCCTGGGTCTAATTCTCCATGAGGACACAGAGTGATCTCAGCCTCAGCTTCCCATTGAAAAAGTAGACCTGTCAATACGTAACACCCATCTAGGATGCTAATTAAGAAGGAAGAAATCTACCCCAACTCCCACCCCCAGGAATTTCCATTCCCAAACCACTTCTAAAGGGCTTTCTTGCCATTTTCAGTCTTTGAATTTCCACGACCAAGGTGAATGAGCGTGGAATTGAGGGACAGAAAAGCCGGGTTGAAGTCCTGCTTCTGATACTTACTAGGTGTTTCCCCTTTGGTAAGTTAGTCTCTCTGCCTAGTTTCCTCACCTGTAAAATGGAATTAATCTCTCCCTGATTACCATACAAGGCTACTTTTGGCAGGATCCCATGATGAGACACATAAGAATACTTTTTAAATAGCTCCAAATACTAAGAAAATGTCAGAAACCATCAGGTGAACTAGGGGCGGGGGGGGGGTCAATAAGAGAAGATGGACTGTTCACAGCCATGCAATTATGATTCCGCTCATCCCTAGAGCAGTACAAGACAGGGCTCCCAGACCAGGATCCAGGCAACAACAGACGTGAATGAAATGGCATCCATAGGCGGCTCCCACCCTGGGGGCTGGGACACCCTCCCCTCACCTTCTCCACCGTGTATCCACACACGATGATCCAATGTTAGAGGGAACCTAAGGAGCCTGGGGAGAAAGCATGACAACTAAAGGTACAGGCATGCAAGAGGACCAGGACATGCGTGTTCATTAAAACGCAGGCCAGGCACCTCCCAAAAAGATGGCCAGAGGGAAAGGAACACCATCTGTCGAGCTAACTCTAGCCAAGGCTTATGAATAAATTAACTACAAGAACAATCTTCATCTCAGAACTATTCTGAATATACTCATATATTATTCATTTAACAATTGCAAATCAAAACTTCCCTTCTTCATAACCCCAACATTTCTACTTGAGCCAAAATTCATCAACTGAGCAACTGGCAGTTTCAAATTGTCCCAACACGTCACACAGCCTACAAGACTGGTGAAAACATGTACCTGATAGTGCTGCACCCTTTCTCCACCAAAGGGAACCTGGGCTCCACAAAGAAGTGGCTGACTTCACGGCTGGGGTAGAGCAGGAACAATGGAACCCCGAAACACCTCATTGTGCCAGAAAGCAAAAAAGTTCTCAAAACATGTTGGAAAAACAATACGTGGGCACAAGAGTCAGCTTGAAGGGGCTTCCATGGGCCAACTCTGGGACAATTTGAGTATCACAAAAGCTGAGTTCAGTAGTGACTTATGAACCATTGGAAAACAGGGATCCATGAGCCCATGCCAGTAACAGATGAGAGATAGACAGATGTATAGATAGACAGAAGGACATCAAGGGAGAGTTCCTGCTTACAGTGGGATGCTGAAGACTGACTGTTAAACATGGAAGGAGTGCTGAGTTGAAAGACTGATTTTGCGCCTATAACAGGAAAGATTGGGCCCAGTAAAAATCACCAATGGACAATAAATATCGCATCAATTTTGATGAGAAGCAGGAAATCTGTATGATCTTAAAGTGTTTCCTTAAATATTTGGAGGAAAAAGGAGACAGTGATTACACAGTCAAGAAACTGGGCAACACTGACAGAGTGATGGAAGTTATCACCACCAATGGGCCTTATTTACCTCCAGATGTGATGTTCTGAGAAGGACACAACATCACCTATTAAATATTCCAACCAATATTGTATAACCAAAATCTAATCATGAGAAAACATCAAAAAAACCCAAACTTAGGGCCATTCTACCATTTTTTTTAGGGTTAAGGGATGTATATCCTAAAAACTGACAATGTCATAACAGATAAAACAAGACTGTTGAAGTGTTTCAGCTTAAGAAAGCTAATGAATGAAATGAAAAGAAATATCTCACTCTAGACTAGATCCTGTATTAGAGGGCAATATATTATGAAAGACCTCACTGAGTTAACTAGCCAAGTTAGAATATAAATGTTAGATTTATTCTTTTTTTTAAGAATTTTTTTTTTTTTTTAGACAGAGGGGAAGGGAGGGAGAGAGGGATAGAAACACTGATGTGTGGTTGCCTCTCATGCGCCCCCTACTGGGGACCTGGCCCACAACCCAGGCATGTGCCCTGACTGGGGAATTGAACTGGCAACACTTTGGTTCACAGGCCAATGCTCAATCCACTGAGCTACACTAGCCAGGGTAGGTTTATTCTTAAAAAACAACAAATATTAAAGCTAAATGTAGTGAAGTTGATAATCAGACTGAGATTATATGAGAGACTATCCCAATTCTTAGGAAAAAATATTTAGATATTTGAAGGTGAGGGTACAATGTATGTAACACATCCTCAACATGGGTCAGAAAAACACACTGTGTATACATGCAGGTTTGTAGGATGAAATGATAAAGCAGTAAATGGAGTTAAATTTTAAGAGCAGATGATTCTGGATAAAGGGTACACAGGTATTCTTTGTCATTTCTGTAAGTTTAAAATCATTCCCAAAGTAAAAGAAAAAGAGCAAACAAAATACACACGTGTTCTCATTCTCTGATTACGGTACATTGTTCTTTAAACGTTCTAATGTCTTATCTTCCAAAACATCATTCTCCTCTGGATTTCCTACTCCTTCTCTGACTTCTTCATGGGCAACAGTTCTTCGATTCATTCCTCAAAATCGGTGGGTGTCTTGGTCTCAGTCTACAGACAAGCCTATAAAGTCTCTCATTCCCATCTGAGGTTTGAACTACACAAAAACACACCACCACTTAAGTCCTTATTTCCAACCACTCTACTTACTGTACTTCTCCGAACAGATTCCTGCAAGCTCCTCAAACACAACTCAGCACTGCCAGGACAGAGCTTCTAGGTCTGGGGAACATTCAGCCACAGCTTGGGACCTGATAAAAGTAACACCACAAGATACCAACCCCTTCTTCCTCACTCTTACTTACCACTAGGGGTCCCTGCGGACGGAAGGGAAAGGAGAAAGAACAGAACCAAAGCTTTATTTCACTCTTCCAAACAACAGCAAGCTAAAGGAGAATGATTACCAAAAAACCTCAAGAGAAATAGAAGACCGAGAAAAGAGCTGGTATAACTTCGGTCTGCAAAATAAGAAATCAGTAGCATCTTCACTCTCAAAAACCACAGCAGGAGATATCACAATTTCAAGTCTTTGTTCTCATGTCCCAAGCACATATACCCTGCAAAATAAAGGACCAGAAGACGAGGCTTGAGATCCATCGTTCTCTACCCACCATGGCTGCCTCCTTACCCACCACGGCTCCTCATTTTGAAAATTAGAAAACAAGGGCACCCACTTTCTCAGGCAAGAAAATACGCCCGGGGCTGCATCAGAAAACTACAGGTATTATTCAATCTCAGTTAATAATACTCTTTTACATTTTTAGTTGGTATCATTTTTTTTTTTAATCTTTGTAGACGGATACAAAAAATAAATTGAGGACGTATATGATGGAACACAGGCCATCCTACAGGTAGAGGCTGGATCTGGAAACAGGAGATTCGTCACTCACAAGTGGCCTGAGCACTCAGTTCCAAATGTCCCTATCACTATGGAAATATTTTTAATCAAGCTACTTCTTTAGAAATCCTCTCCCTCTTAAGAAAGCTACTGAAATTACTACCCAGCTCCTGGCAGGTCTCTGACTAAACTGGAAGCCATCCTCCCATTTGGACATTGCAGATGGCTTATTTGCATATCGCTATTCTCCTAGTTGATGATTATTTAGGGGGATATGGGAAGAAGCAGATGGGTGGACAAACTTTTTTTTTAATGTGTCACTCTGGTGAGTAACCAGGCTAATAAGTAATCCATAAATAATAAACTTTCATAACAACTCATAATGCAAATTCATTAAAAGGTCACAAAGAAAAGATCAGTCAGTTTACGAAGGCAGAATGACAAACAGAAAAATAACCTGATTCTAGTTTTTCCAAAATTTACATTTGGGAATAATCCAAAAAAGCCAGATCCCATGGCTCTGGAGACAGGAATTAGTAACTTCAACAAAATTTCACAAAATAGGGGCAGTGGTGATGGAAAATCAAGGGGAAAAAACCATAGAAATTAAATGTTGGACAGTTCATTTTTTTACTGGGCAGAGTGGAAAACAAAGTAGAAAACAAAGGTAAATTTAAAAAGTAATTTCAGTCAAAAGTCATTATAATTTTGCTCAAAATAACCAGATAATTTCAAGTAAACATCGTTTTTGTCCTGAATTATCCACAGAATGGCTCTCGTCCTCCCCCATTTATCTCCTGGAGACAGGCAAAGCGCACGCTGAACAACAGGCGTCGCACAGTCAATTCCCGTCGTCTCTCACAGCCAGACTTTAGGAGACTTAATCTCAAGTGACTTTAGATGCCATCCTCGCATCAATACTTTGACAGAGTTAAAGAACAATGAACATCGTCTCCACGCTCTTATCTGATGAGATCTGTAAAACTTCTTGGCAATATTCTGTGTGAATTAGGTATTGATCGTAATGAAATAAAGACACCATATACAAAGTCATCATACAATTCTGATTATAGAATTTGTTATACAAAGTTGGACGAGAACGATGGTGTCAGAGAGATGATCAAGACAACATTCAACACGCAGGCCAACTGAGAGGTAAATCCTGCATATACTTGGTGGACATTAAGTTAGCACCAAAAAAAGTAACTTCACAATATGTACTCAGATCCAGTAATGTTAGTTTTGATCTACCTCAAGGAAATAATCATTGCTGAATGCTTAAAGTGTTTCATGCACAAAGACATTAACTGTAAAGTTATCTATAATAAAGAAAAAATATCAATAACCCCTCCCTTCACAGATTACTGATTATGCAAATAGTGGTACGATCACATTATCAAGTTGTCTATAGGCACTGAGATGAGTTTTAGTTTTGTCAACATCTTTAAAAACTACTAAGTTTTTCCCATAAAGCAGACACTGTAAGTATTTAAATTATTTTTTGATACGTAAACGATCATGGTAAATTTGGTGAGCTTCAAAGCTCACCAAATTTTTCCTCAATAATTTGGAGCTAATGGCCCTCTGAGCATGTTCACCTTTCAGATCCCTCCAATCAAACCAACCCAAAACTAAAATGACCTCCACCTCCATTCTTTCTCCCCTGATCTTCCTCAATCAATTTATGTTACCACCATCTAACAAGTCACTCGAGCCAGCAAACCTAGGCTTGTCCCTCTTCCTTCACATTCAATGACCAAGCCTGATGAACTTCCTCTTGATAAATCTTTACGATCTTTCCATCTCTTTCCAACCCCATTGCTGGACTGTCAGCTAAAGCCGCCACTTTCTTATGCCCAAAGTACTGCATTAACCCCCTAGGGCTGGCCCTCAAACAGGCAGAATCAGGCTTTGCTTGGGCTCAGGTCCTGATTCAGCCACTCAGTAGCTGTGTATCTATGATCATGTTACTTACTTTCTCTGTGCTTCTCATCAGTTAGCTGCAAATAATAATGGTACCTGCCTTACCAGGTTGTTGTGAGTGTTAAATGAGTCAGTACACGTAAGCAGTTAGAACAGTGCCCGATGCCCAAGGAGCTCTACAAGGGTTTGCTATTATTGTTATTATAAATGTGTTCCTCACTGAATCCCCAACACAAAGTGCAGTGAGTGGCGCATAGTAGATACCCCACAAACATTTACCAAATAGCTGTTTTAGGCATAACTGATCATATACCAATACTATTCCAGTCAGAATATCCCCTAATGCAGTATATACTTATTTCCTCCAACACTTCATAATAATGTGAAATGGAGCCACAATTTAACATCATGAATCAATCTGAAAATAAAATGGCTATAAATTTAATTTTTTTGAAATTTAAAGTTTTAAAAATCAGTTGCTCCAATTACTTACTTTGGGTGCTTTTTTCCCCTGTGAAATTTCTTTATATTTTTATTTCTAGTTTCCAGAAAAATTAAAAAATCATACTAAATGTCCAGCCATCTGTCCATCTTCTTGGAAAACACAAACTACTATATCTCAGAATCAGAGAGAGAAAAAGTATTTCAACAATGCTGACGAGGGTGAAGTGCTAGTGGGGGTATAAACTGGTATGATTCGCAGGATATGTGAAGGGTCTGTAAAAAGTTACACACACTAACGATTCCCTTTAAAATATTCCCTAAAGAAATAATGACAGATGTGGACAAATATTTAGATATAAACATGTTCACGCCAATGCTCTATTGTGAAAACCTGAAAACAGCGTAAATGCCGACAATAGAAGACTGTTTAAACACATTATGGTTCACGCAACTATTCTTTCAACTGTTTAAGCAGTAATTTAACAATCAGACTTTTGAAAAATACTTAAGACAAATACTTATGTTACACCACAGAGAGTGGGGCACAGGGGTCCGGGAAGGCAGGCTGTATCTAGCTCTGGGGATTGTGGACGATTTCCTTCTTTGTGCCAGAGTTCCAAGCCCAGCTCTGCCACTTACTAGGTATGGGGTGTTGGGTAGGTTCCTATGCCAGTTTCCTCACTGGTCCACAACAGCAGCATTTTGAAGCTTGGTTAACACATGTAATGTATTGAGAACAGTCCCTGGCAAACAGTAAGCACTGCATCGATGAAATTCTTCTCAATGATCCTAAGTCATTTTGAGAATTTTAAAAATCAATAAACATTACTAACAGTTGCTAATTTCTTAAAAGAAACCAAATTTGGCAAAAATTTAGATCAATATATAAATTCACAATCCCTTATCAGGAACCTTTGGGCCTTAAAGTATTTCAAATACAACACTTTACAGATTTTTAGAAAAATGATACAGTGCAGTGAGCATTGTATATAAAACCCGAAGACAAGTCTACCATCAAACATAAATCAATGTAGATAAGGTATTACTGTTAAATAAACTGAGAAAGGTCTTTACATTTTCAGAGCTTTTTAAATTGCAGAAATGTGAATAAGGGGTCCCGAATCTATACTGTCAAATGCTGGTGTCATGAAAACACCAGCAGTCCCAAATGGCACAGAGCTGATTTATATCACTTGAGATGCTTGCACAAAGAAATAATGACAATTTACAAAGTCCCCAACCCTGGTAGTGTCCCACTGGAGCAGATTTATCAGTGGGGCACTATGACATTTTGGACTGGGTAATTCTTCGTTGCGTTTTGTCCAGTGCCTTGTGGGATATTTAGCAGCATCCCTTGCCTCTAACTAAATGCCAACAGCACCTTCCCAGTTGTGAATAACAAAAATGTCTCCAGACGTGGCCAAATATCCCTGGCAGGGAAAGAGGGAAGGAAAAATTACACCGATTGAAATCAGTACACTAGAGAAGAAAAAAAAGATCTACCACTTTCCTCTCTGTATCCCACAACAGAACTCCAAACTGAAACTTCTGGAATGCTGCTTATTTTATAAAGTCTCACCACTCTCCGTTACCCACTACTGTACCTCACACACTAGCCAAAATGAATTTTTGCTTTTGTTCCCAAGTGCAACGTGACTCCACAACTCAAGGCTTCCATGCCTGCTGGGCTCCACCCAGAATATTTGATCTCGCCTGCCTTCATGTCCACCAACAGAGGACGGTTCTGACACACAGCTTTCCAAGTAAGGTGTGCCTCACAGTAAGTACAGGGACCAGAAAAGTGATCAAACTACAGGTGTCCAATAACATGACTCTAAAGGCAAGCAACCTGTCTGCTGAAAAATCAAACGTTTAGCTAGTTTTTGGTATCTGTGGAACTGGGGAGATGGGAGAATCACACAGGTCATCATTTCCCTGTTTTTGTTTGGTTTGGTTTGTATTATTCGGCGGGGGTGGTGGTGGTGGTGGTGGTTACAGAAACTGTCTCGACATGTTAGTAGGTACCTTGAAATACGTGACCCTCAAATAAGTCTGAAAAATGATCTTTGGCAGTTTGTTGTTATTAAATGCTAAAACCACACAAGTGCTTTAAGTCTTTACTATGCTAATTATTTTATGAAGTTCCAAGAGAAAATAGAGAATACTGCATTTTCTGAGCTTCTCTAGCCATTAAATCCCATTTCCTTCTCCAGTAACATCTACTTCCCTGACGAGGACTCCAGGGGGCACTAGCCTTGGGATCAAGGACAGAGCTCTGGCTTCCACGGACAGTCCTGAAACCATCCTTCAGCTAGCTACTGGTTTCCACTGCTTTCTACACAAATCTAACTATGTGTGCAATTTTATAAATTGCAGCATCGTTCAAAGGAGTACACTGAAAACACCTTAAATGTCTACCAACAGCACACTGGTTAGGTAAGTTACAACAGAATGTTACCCAATATGAAACAGTGAGAATACTCTCAGTGTACAGACACAGAATTACTTAAGAAGTACTTAAAGTGAAAACAAGCAGGCAGAGACAGAATAGTATATTTGGTATGCCTCTATTTATGCAAGAAAGGAAGGGAGGAAATGAAAACAAACATGCAGATTTGCCAATCCATGCATACTGTGGGGAAACACATGACAACTGTAACACTGGTTACCTCCGGGGAAGGGGGACCAGCTGGGGGAGGAGGAGAACAGAGATCTCAGGGTCTAACCTTTCGTACTATGCTGACTGTATCATCTATTCAGAAGGAAAAGTAAGGTTAAAAATAATTATATAAATTAATTTTACCAGTTGCTTTAGAATAGAAATTAAGAGTTAAGATGCAATACTCTACTAAAACTGCAGGCTCTATAAGTGAAGAGGCAAAGCAAAGAACTTACTAAATCAATGATATGATGCAGAAGGCTGATACCTTCTTGTTTCTTAAATGATAAATAAAGGAGAAAACACATTTTAATAAAGCAGTAATGACACTTTACTCCTCTTCATCATTTCATAAAGATTCATAATCTAGCAATTCACTTTGCTCTCTCGCTTGTAGCCTCCTCCAACTCCCAGGCCCTCAGCGCCCTTCCTCCCTCCTCCACTACTTCAAAAAAAAAAAAAAAAAGATAAAAATACCACCTTCGCAAAAATTACAACAGCTTATTTTATTAGTTTAGTGCATATGGAATTCATTTTGGCAGATCTCTCCTTGTTGACTCCAATTTTTAAAAAGTATTACTTCAACCAATTAGTGACAGTTGAAGTTGTACCCATACATTATGTTTCCCCCAGTGGAACAAAAATGCAGCTGCCACCTTCCTGAAAAATGGGTCACTGATTCACCGTGTGTCACAGAAAGTCATCATGCCTCTTGGCTAGCATTGTATTTCTTTTTTTAAAAAACTGCAGTTTCCTAGTTTATCTTTTTCCCAGGAACCAAAGTGCTTCATCCACTGTGTGATACAGGTTTATACAAAATAGCTTAGTCGATAAATTTTTCTCAATAAATTAAGGCTGATGTAGGATAAATAAAATGGTGGGTAAGTAACTCTCTGCTACAGAACAAAGACCTCATGAATCAGAGGGACCTGGAGAAAGCAGAATGCTGGCTGCCTCAGAATCTCTGCCCCCATGAACACCTCCCTGGGTCCCACCACTGAGCACAGTTTTGGCTTTCTCATTCAGAGAGCTACAGCCTGCCCTGCAAAAAGAGTATAGGAAATTGAGAAGCCAAAGAACTGATATGTACAACCCACAGACATGAACTAAGGGCAGGGCGGGGGTTGATGGGATAGGGTGCAGGGCGGAGAGGATAAAGGGGAGAAAAAAATGAGACAACTGTAATAGCATAATCAATAAAATATACAAAAAATAAAAAGGTAAAATGGTACAGAACCACCAGAGCCAAGTATCAACTGATTAAAATGATTACATTATTTGACTGAGTTCTGCAAGGATAGTATTCAAAATTTTCTATGAAAGAGAAACAGAATTATTTTCTATTTCATAATGATCAATATTAATAGAGGAAAATAATAAAATACAGTGTTATAAAAATATGGTGTTTCCTTATAGAAAAGGAAAATTCGAAGATGGAAATATTATGCAATTTAAGGCCAAATTTACTCACAGAAAAGAGAGATGGTCAATTATATGGTTTTATTTGAGAATTGCTAAAAGGTCCCAGAAAACAGTTCTAGTAAAATAGACTTTGGGCAGGTCCACAGCCTCAACCTGTTGGTGCTCACCAGAAAGTCAACCTTTGATTCACCAAACTGTGCAAGAAACACAATGGTGTGCTTGCTTCCTTCAGCGCCTGTGGGCAGGTAGCACACAGCCAAAGGGTCCAGAGTAGATGGGAGGGGCTGCAAAGACAGAGGACCCTCAGAGCAGGGAGGGTAGGGCATTATCAGATGGACCAGAGAGGGTGTTCACCCTAATGAAGAGGTTTCATTGGCATCTGGGTCCCTCTGAGGGTCCCTGGACCAGGGAATCTCACCCCTGTACCTGGAAATGATGCTATATAGCCAACTGGATACAGGGAAATTTGAATCTTAACCTTTCTGGGCCTCAGTTTCTCCATTTATCAAGTAGTTGTAGTACCAAGAATAGTATAATACATACCTCACAAAGTTGTTAGATGTACATAGTGTTTATAGAACACTGCCTGACACAGTGAAAATGTTGGTTACCTACTCTTTTTCCTGTGAGTCTGACCTATTATAAAAAATAGCTACCCTGCCCCAATTCCAGGGCCACCAAAGATACTGACACAGATTTTAATAGGTCAGCCCATCCTGCTCCCTGAAATCCAGCCAAGTCAATTTCCTTGACATAAAGGTTTAATCCAGTCTTTCCTATTTCCTCCAACAGAGGGATCTGGCTAAGACAGTCATGTTAATTTCCAAGTTGGAAAGGGGCAAGGATTTTTATGTTTTGTTCTCTTTTCCGAAGCCATGTGTTTTCAGCATTACAAACACAAATGCACATATATACAACTTTGTAAGGACACCGAGACATTTTCTGATAATGATCAGCACTTTGCAGCACTCAGAAAAGTAGTAGGCTAGAGAAAGAACCTTGCATCCCAAAGAGATCTGTTAAGAAAGCATGTCCCCAAAAGTTGAAAAGATAGATAAATGGCATTTTGCCCAGAGCCTTCTCAAACAGAGCCAAATAATGGAGTCTACCCACCAAAGAGAGGGAGGAGACAAGAGTATAAAGGAAGTACAAAATCCTTTAGAAAGTGACCACACAAGATCTCCAGTATGGTCGTCAGTCATTTGATAAACCAGGCAGCCAGCCGAGGAAGGCGCCGGTAAATTAGAGGCATTAAGATGAGCCTGGGGAGGAGGGAAGAAGAAAAGTGAATGCTTTTCACATTGCTGAAACCAAAATAGGAATCTCCAAATGACCGTGTAACACCCTAAGAACAGTGACATGCTAAAATGACTTCTGTACAGGCATAAAAACATCTTCCTGCCATTCTGGTCCTGGGCACGACGTAGTACATGTATTATGAAATTATCACCAAAAAGCCCAAGAACCACGCAAAGATCTTCCCCAATTGGCAAGGTATTCTGCAAAACGGATTTCTTAAAAGGTCTTTAAATATCTAAAAGAAAACAAATTTGTCCTTTATTTGACAAATAAAAATTTCAGAGCTTAGCACAACAAAGGAAAGAATGCTGTCTTCTTCTGGAAGCTTAAAATGACCTAACATTCCAAACAGCAGGGAACAGACTGCTTGGGGGAGGGACAGTAGTTGTGGTTTCTTGCCAAAAATATAGCCATTGTTGTTATTTATCTGAACACAATATTTTGCCATTTTAATTTTCACCAACATCAGCTGGATATTTTGTAAAGACAGGCAGAGTTTTCAGCAGAGCATGGATAGCATACCACTGCTTTTATGGAAAAAAAGTTTAAAATTAAGGAATGAAAACTTCATTTGAAAAGTGAAAAATACTAACATTTTATTTCTTAAATTGATAGCATGTAACAATGCTCCTAGTATTTCAAAGTCATAGTTCTCAGATGGTAGATCTCTGTGGCATTAGAAAAGCAACAGTTGCACTAAGAAATTACTCTTGTTGACTTTCAATTTACAAGGAAAAGACTGTCTCAACCTCAACAAGCCTAAAAAAAATAAAAAGGCAACATCTCCTTACTTCTGCTCAAAATAAACTTAAGTAAAATGACAGTTTTTTTTTAAAAAAAGAATTAAGTATCAATGCATGTTACAACAACATCGATGAAGCCTGAAAACATTACGTGAGAAAATTCAGACACAAAGGACCACATATTGTACTTCTCTCACACATGAAAGGTACAGAACAGGAAAATCCAATCCATAAGACATAAGTACATGAGTGATTGTCAGGGGCTTCCAAGGAAAAGGTGGGCATTGGAGGAAAATGGCTAGTGTATGCTAAGGAGTATGGAGGTTGGGATGATAAACCTTCCCTTTTTATCACCCCCGTTTTGGGATGATAAAAATGTTTAAAATTGATTGTGTTGATGGTTGCACAAATCTGTGAACATACTAAAAACAATTTAATTGTTACCTTAAATGAGTGAAATACATGGTCTGTGAATTATATCTCATCCAATCTGTTATTTACAAAAAATTAAATTAGACAAATATACTCAGCAAAGTTAACCAGACGTGTTCTGAGAGGTAGCAAAAGCTTTAGTCCATGCTTTAGGGATCATCAGCTTCTTGTGTGAATATCAGTGTGAAATCATGAACTTAATAAAAAGGAGCTAGGTTATCAGTCATGGAGTCTCGGATGTGAGGTCCTGTACTCAGTTCACGCGCATCTCAAGAACACTACTGCAACAACATGAAAATTCGAGGTCTCTTTGCATGCTGTGTCCAGAAGAAACTGAGGCTTTCCTTTCTATTAAATTGCAGCATCCTGGGAGAAAGAGAAAACTTATTTTGCTACAGAATCTTTTTCAGTTTTCGTGAACAATTTCAACCAAAAGCACAAAATGAAAAAAGAAACCAAAGTGTACTATATGTCTATTGTGGGCCCATACTTTTCCCATAAAAATTAATACCAGGGAAAATGCAAGATGGGAGTGGAGCAGGCAGAAAGTACACTCACCTCCTCCCAGGACCAAGCTAGAATTAAAACTAAACTATAGAACAATCAACCTGAATAAACACCTGAAGACTAGCTGAACAGAAGTCCTATAACCAAGGATTTACAGAAGAAGCCACATAGAGACTGATAGGGAGGGCAGAGACATGACTGAAAACAGAAGGTCCCGCTCCCACTGGAGGTAGCTAAAACGCCAGAAGAATATCTCAGCTGCAAAGGTGTCCCCCGAGGAGCATGGGGTCTCAACCCCACGCAGGGTTTCCCAGCCCAGAGTACCAGAGCCAGGAAGGGGAAACCACATAACATATGGCTGTGAAACTCAGCGGGGATTCTTTCCACCAGGGAGAGACCAGAGTCTGCTAGACGCAGGTACCCTCTTAAAGGGCCAACACATAAAATCTTGTTTGTAGCCACTAACCCTGGGCTCCGGTGGAAGGAGGGTGGAGTGGACTAAAGTCATGTGAGGAGAGACTGGGGTTTGTGGCTCTGGGAAGAGAGCAGGAGGGACAGCTGCCAGGACCCTGTGCTGAGTCCCTCTCCCACACTGCGGACGCCATCTTTTTTGGGTGGAGCACTGCCCCCCATATGGCATCAGCCTGAGGGGATGCAGGGGCCCAACCCTCTGGTCTCCCTGTAGAACCACACTACAGAGCCCGTGCCCTGCTGAGGAATCAGCTGCCTGGGCCTGGGTGCAGAGGTCTGGACAGACTTAGGGGGTGTCAGTGACTGAGCTGTGTGGCTTTGGGACAGGGCTTTTTTCTCCTCACTTTTCTACGAACCTGACCAGTGCCTCCTGCTCACAGAGGACATGCTAGTACCAGCCCCACCCTCCAGGCTTTTGATGGGCCCTACCCTGCCAACTCCTGGTGGCCCCACCCTGCCATGCCTGGGCTCCCCAGGAGGTCTGGGAAGAACCAGGGACGGACTGGGCACGGTGGCTCTGGGGCAGGGACCTCTCACCCCACCCTCCACTACGCCTGACAGGTGCCTCCCCGGCACAGGAGATCCAGTAGCCCCACCCTCCAAGTCCAGCCAACCCTGTCCTGCCGAGCTCAGGCTCCTGGCAGAATCTGGACAGACTGAGTTGTGTGGCTCTAGGATGGGGCCATTTACCCCTTACATACCTGACTGGTGCTGAGCCTCCCCTTCACACAGCTCAAATCTCAGTCTGTTTGGGCCTGATAAACTCTGCTGGCCTCACCCGGGTGACTCCCTGAGACCCACCACACCACAAAAATGTGCGGGAACCCGGCAGGTGGCAGCTAGACTTGGTATACTCTGGGACATTTGCTGAGTGGCCTCAGACCCAGCACTAACACCAAATCTGAACCTGTATCAATCTGGTGAACACAGCTCGCCCCAACCTGATAACTCACTGGGAACCTACCTCATGCAACTTGAGTGCCACCAGAGGCTCTTTCAGTGACTGAGCCTACCAGGCAGCAGGGCTGGTGGAGGCAGGTGGAAGCCGATCCCACGGTGCCTTGGGGCTTTAGCTGACCTTCCCCTAGGCCCAGTGCTGGTAAAAACCAGCCTCGTTGCACAGCTTGGTCCTGCCCAGGCACACCCAGGATCAGTAAAGGCGGCCACAAACTATGGGTCACTTTGTACCTCCAAACAGGTTGCCCAGGGCCAGTCACAGACAGCTTCTGACATTGACTGTACCAGGACCCTTCCCCAAAAGCCCCAGAACAAACACGGCCACTGGCCAGCTTCAGAAAACATTAGAGCAGGATCCGATTAGCTTCACAAGCTGCACATCCAAAGGGAGATCTCGGCAGGAGCCAGGCCCCGCTGAGGCAAATTCCACTTCATGAGGTCAGCACCTGCACAGCAGCTTGTACGCTGTGATCAGAGTCAATCCTCACAGTCAGCCCACCTGAGGGTCAACCCCAAGAATGCGCCAACAGCAATAAAAACTCAGTTACAACAGAGGGATTCCCGTAGCCTATGCAAGGGACATTCCTGGCACACCCAGCTCAGGTGATCAAGGAGATCACACCACGGAGTCCTACAGGACACCTACAACATAAACCCACCCTACCAAGACTGGGAGACATCGCAGGTCTACCTAATAGACAGAGACAAACACAAAGAGGCAGTCAAAAATGCAGAAACAAAGAAACATGCTCCAAATGAGAAAACTGGAGAAATCTCCAGAAAAAGAGCTAACTGAAATGGAGGGAAGCAATTTACCAGAGTTCAAAAAAAAAAAAATGATTATAAGGATGCTCAAGGAACTTCGCAGAGAACTTCAAAGAACTGAGTAAGAACTTCAACAGCATGAATAAAAGACACAGAAACCACGAAAAAGAACCAGTCAAAAATACCTGAAAATAAAGAATACACTAGAAGCAATAAAGAGTATGTTGGATGAAGCAGAGTCTCAAATCAGCAATTTGGAAGACAAGGTGGCAGAAAACACCTAATCAGAGCAGAAAAAGAATTGAAATGAAGCTAGTTTAGGGGACCTGTGGGACAACATCAAGCATAAAAACACCTACATTACAGAGGTACCAGAAAGGGAAGAGCAAGGGACTGAGAACCTATTTGAAGAAATAATGGCTGAAAACTTCCCTAACCCAGTGAAGAAAAAGTTACAAATCCAGAAAGTGTAGAGAGTCTCAAGCAAGATGAACCCAAAGAGGGTCACTCCAAGACACACTGTAATTAAAGTGGCAAGGTTAAAGACAAAGAGACACTCTTAAAAGCAGCAAGAGAAAGACAGTTACCAACAATGCAACTCCCATAGGGCTGTCTTCTGATTTCTCAATAGGAATATTTAAGGTCACATATGATAGGCATAAAATATTGAAAGTGATGAAAAATATAGATTTACAACTAAGACTATTCTAACCAGCAACGGTATCATTTAAAATTGAAGGAGAAATAAAGAGCTTCCCAGACAAGGAAAAGCTAAAGTAGTTCATTACCAAATAACCAGTATTGCAAGAAATGTTAAAGGACCTTCTTAAAGAAAAAGAAGAAAAAAATCGGTATATAGTTATAAAGAATAAAATGGCAATAAATACATCTTCAATAATTACTTTAAATGTAAACTGCTTAAATGCTCCAATCAAAAAACAGAGGCTAACTGAATAGATAAGAAAACAAGACCCATATATATTATGTCTACAAGAGACTTACTTCATAATGAAAGATAAACACGGATTGAAAGTAAAGGTATGGAAAAAGATATTTCATGCAAATGGAAATGAAAAAAAGCTAGGGTAGTAATATTTACATCAGACAAAGTAAACTTTAAAACAAGCAAGAGACAAAGGACACTACATTATGATAAAGGAACAATCCAACAACAGGATAGAACCCCAGTAAACATTTATGCACCCAACATAGCAGCACTTGAGTATATAATGCAAATCTTTTTTAATTTTTTTATATATTTTATTAATTATGTTATTACAGGTCTCTCATTTTTTTCTCCCCTTTCTCCCCTCCACCCTGCACTCCATCCCATCATCCCCACATCAACATTTTCCTGACACCACTTTCCCCAGCCCCACCCTTCCCCACCTCCCACCCTCCATCCTTCCCCCATTTGGCTTTGTCAGTGGGTCCTTTATGCATGATCCTTGGTGACCCCTTCCCTCCTTTTCCCCTGTTATCCCTTTCCCTCTTCCCCTCTGGTAATCTTGATGGACATAAAGGGTGAAATCGACAGTAATATAGTCCTAGTAGGGGATTTTAACACCTCATTGAAATCATTGGATCCATTTTCCAAAGGAAAATTCAACAAGGAAACAGCACACTTAAATGACACACTAGACAGATGGATTTAACTGATATCTTCAGAATATTTCATCCTAAAGCACCAGAATGTACATTTTTTCCAAGTGTACATGGAATATTTTCTAGGATAGAACACATTTTGAACACAAAACAAGTCTAAACAATTTAAAAGACTGAGATGATATCAAGCATCTTCTCTGACTGTAATGGTATGAAACTAGTAATCAATCACAAGAAGAAAACTGAAAAATGCACCAAAACATGGAGGTTAAATAACATGTTTCTAAACAATGAATGAGTTAACAATGAGACCAATGAAAAAAATCAAAAGATACATTGAAATAAATGAAAACACAACATCCCAAAATCTATGGAACACAGTGAAAGCAGTCCTAAGAGGGAAATTCATGGCATTATGGGCCCACCCCAAGAAACAAGAAAAATCTCAAGTAAATAATATAACTTTACACTTACAAGAATTTGAAAAAGAACAACAAAAAAATCCCAAAGTGAGTAGCAGAAAGAAAATAATAAAGGTAAGTGCAGAAATAAAGTCTTCAAAAATACAAAAGATCAGTGAAACCAAGAACTGGTTCTTTGAAAACATAAACAAGATTGACAAACCTTTAACAAGACTCATCAAGAAAAACCAAGAGAGGACCCAAATAAATAAAATCAGAAATGAAAGAGATGTAACAACTGACACCTAAGAAATACAAAGGATTGTAAGAAATATTACAAATAACAATACGCCAAAAAATTGGACAATCTGGATGAAATGGATAAATTCCTACAAACATACAATATTCCAAAACTGAATCAGGAAGAAACACAAAATCTGAATACCAATTATAAAGAATGAAATCAAACCAGAAATCATAAAAATTCCCAGCAAACAAAAGTCCTAGACTGAATGGCTTCACAGGATTATTTTATCAAACATTCAAAGAACTAACATCTATGTTTCTCAAACTATTTCCAAAAAACTCAAAGAACAGAAGACTGCCAATCTCATTTTATGAGGCCAGCAATATCCTAATTCCAAAAACATATAAACACACTATAAAGAAAAAAAATTATAGGCCAATATCCCTGGAAAAAGTAGATGCTAAAATCCTCAACAGAATATTAGCAAACTAGATCAAGCAATGCATTAAATACATGATACACCACGATCAAGTGGGGTTTATTCCAGGGATGCAAGGTTGATACAGTATCTGCAAATCAATAAATGTGATATACCACATAAACAAACTGAAGGATAAAAATCACATAATCTTATCAATAGATGCAGATAAAGCATTTGAAAAAATTCAGCATCCATTTATAAAATAAACTCTCAACAAAGTGGAAATAGAGGGAACATTCCTCAACATAATAAAGGCCATAAATGACAAACTCACAGCCAACATCATACTCAATGGGAAAAAACTAAAAGCATTTCCCTAAAGATCAGAAACATGACAGAGATGTCCACTTTCTTGTTCAGCATAGTGTTGAAGTCCTAGCCACAGCAATCAGACAAGAAGAACTAAAAGGGATCCAAATTGGAAAGGAAGAAGTAAACTGTTATTATTCACAGATGACAAGACAGTAAACATAAAAAACCCTAAAGACTACCAAAAAAGCTAGTAGAACTGGTAAATGAATTTGGTAAAATAGTATGATACAAAATAAATATCCAGGAATCAGTTGCATTTTTATACACCAATAATTAACTATCAGAAAGGGAAACTAAGAACATAACTCCATTTACAATTGCATTGAAAAAGTATGATACCTAGGAAGAAAATTAACCAAGAATGTAAAAGACCTGTACTTGGAAAATTGTACACTGAAGAAATTGAAAAAGATACAAATAAGTGGAAGCATATACTTAGATGGGAAGTGTTCATGGATAAGAATTAACATCATTAAAATGTTCATACTACTCAAAGTAATCCATAGATTCAACACAATATTTATCAAGATATCAATGGTGTATTTTGCAGAGCTAGAACAAATATTCCAAAAATTTATATGGAACCACAAAGACCCTGAATAGTCACAGCAATCTTGATGAAAAAGAAACAAGCTGGAGAAACAAGATACCTGACATCAAACTATACTACAAGGTCACAGTGATCAAAACAGCATGGTACTGGCATAAGAATAAGAATACAGATCAGTGGAACAAAACAAAGATCCCAGAAACAAACTCACACCTTTAAGGTCAATTAATATTTGACAAAATAGGTAAGGACATACAATGGGGTGAAGGTAGTCTACTCAATAGATGGTGTTGGGAATATTGGACAAATATATGCCAAAAAATGAAATTAGACCACCTTCTTATACCATACACAAGAATAAACTCAAAATAGATTAAAGACTTAAATGTTAGACTTGAAACCATAAAAGTCTTAGAATAAAACATAGGCAGTAAAATCTCAGAGTTTTCTCATAGCAATATTTTTCCCAACATATCTGCTTGGGCCAGGATAACAAAAGAAAAAATAAATGGAACTACGTCAAATTAAAAACTTTTTGCACAGCAAAAGAAACCATCAATAAAATAAAAACACAGCTACTGAATAGGAAAATATATTCACCAATGATACATCTGATAAGGCGTTAATATCAAAATATATAAAGAACTCATACAACTAACACTAAGAAAATAAACAATACAATTTAAAAATGGGCAAAAGACATGAATAGGCAGTTCTTCAAAAAGAGTGCACAGATGGCCGATAGACATGAAAAGATGCTCGATGTCACTAATCATCAGACAAGTGCAAATTAAAACCACAATGTCATATCACCTCACACCTGTTAGAATAGTTATCATCAATAAATCAATAAACATCAAATGTTGGCGAGAATATGGAGAAGAGGGAACCTTTGTGTACTGTTAGTGGCAATGCAGATTAGTGGAGCCATTGTGGGAAACAGCATAGAGCTTCCTCAAAATATTAAAAATGGAACTGCCTTATGACCCAAGGTTTCTACTGCTGGGAATATATCCAAAGAAACCCCAAAACACTAATTGGAAAGAATATATGCATCCCTATGTTCACTGCAGCATTATTTACAATAGCCAAGATCTGGAAGCAGCCCAAGTGCCTATCAACGGATGAGTGGATAAAACAGCAATGGCACATTTACACAACGGATAGTACCCAGCCATAAAAAAGAAGAAAATCTTACCTTTTGCCACAGCGTGGATGGACCTGGACAGCATTATGCTAAGTGAAATAAGCCAATCAGAGAAACACAAATGCCATATGATTCTACTTAAATGTAGAATCTAATGAACAAACTGAACGAACAAACAAAAGAGAAACAAACTCACAGATGCAGAGAACAGACTAACAGTTGTCAGAGGTGAGGGATGTTGTGGGGCTAAGTGCATAAAGTGAAGGGATTAAGCAAAAAAAAAAAAAGAAAAGAAAATCATAGGCACAGCCAACAGTACAGCGATTACCTGAGGGAAAGTGGGGGGAGGGGAAGGAGAAGGGGATAAAAGCGGGATAAATAGTGACGGAAGGAGACCTGACTTTGGGTGATGAGAATACACTACAATACTCAGATGATGTATTACAGAATTGTTCACTTGAAACCTATACAATTTATTAATCACCCTAATAAAGTCAATAACTTTTTTAAAATTAAAAACATTAATATCAGATGTTACTTTCATAATTATGAAAACATTAAAGAAATATAGACCTTATGAGATATTCCTCTAAAAACTGCTTTAAAAATATTTAGAACACTTGTACAAAGCTATTCGTCCAGTTAGTTTTTATAAGACACTTCTAAAAATCTGAGGAAGTTGCCCCGGCCAGGTGGCTCAGTTAGTTGGAGCACTGTCCCACACACCAAAGAGGTTTCAGGTTTGATTCCCGGTCAGGGCACATACCTAAGTTGCCAGTTTGATCCTCGGTTGGGGCACATGGCAACTGATTGATGTTGCTCTTTCCCTTCCTCTCTAAGACAACAAAAAACCAATAAAAACATATCCTTGGGTGAGAATTAAAAACAGTCAGAGGAAGTTACTCTACCTGCATTATTTCCTTCTAGCAAAATAATTGTTAAAGTTTATGAAATAAGAGACTGATAAAGCATATATTCCTATTCGCAAGGTTATATTTAAAATATAATGTCTACACTATGAATACCAGATACTAATTAAAGAAGTTATTTACATCTTTCATGAAATAAAATGTCATAATGATGTAAAGTCTTAGAAAAACAGGGAAAAAGAGTTAACTGCCAATTAAAAAAAGAAAGAAACTTTGTTGAAAAGAAATGAGAGCCTTTTTAATACCCTGGTACTATTAATATCTTCTCCTTATTGACAGTAATTTTTTAAGTGCATTAACTTTAGGGTAATGAGCCTACAACCTAAAGAAAGAGAGACCTAATCATAATGTATTCACTTCAAAACATGTCCCTATAACATAAGAGGCACTGAAACGTAAGAGAAGGCTTCATTTTGGAAAGGCATTGCCTTATTTATTACATTTCTACCTGTAAGCCAGCAAACTAGTTTATAGAAGACAATAAAAAAAAAAAACACCTTAGAAAATTTGAGAATGGTTTTGCTTACAAAATTTGTGTGACACTTACACTCCTCACAGTGCCCCCGCCCCCTGGTCCCAACAACAACAAAAATATCTAGACATTATTCAACAACCACAATGCTTACACTCTGGTTTTCTGAAAACATGTTTTACCATTTCAAGGGTTTCCCCAAAGTTCTCAGTTCCCACTGCAGTGTGCATTCACCTCCATGAAACAGTCATCACAGTCATTCCAAATATATCAACCACTTATACCAACCCAACAGTCAAAGGTCAACTTTTATGTGTCTCTCGTCCTAAATTATAAACTCCTTGAGAACAGAAACAGGCCTTTAACTCCCACCTCTAATTCCCCTAATGCCCTGCTTGGAGCCTGTAAGCCCAGCACAGTCTAAACAGAATCAAAGCCCTGTGCTCACACACAGCCCTGATCTTCGGAAAGCTCCTTCGTTATCACTTCCACAAATCAAGTGATCAATTAAAAGGATAAAAAGGAAGGAATCTATCATTTGCTTTTTGCCAGAACCTTATGCACACTTTGGTATTTATTCCTTCCAATACCCCACGGAAGCTGAATTTTGAGAAGGTGGAACTTGCCCACAGTTGCACAGCTAGAAGAAGGCAAGGCCTCGAATCAAATCCAGATCCATAGAGCTAAAATTGCATACAGGTGATACAATAACACCAACTTAAGAAAAAGTGAATTTAGTGGTACCAAGACCGCCACCCAGCCTAACCTATCAAATAAATACTTGAGCAGCGTACTTGCATCAGGAAAGTGCCTCGGGCAGCAAAATAACTCTGTGAGAAGCACAGGTGCGGTGAGCATCCTGCTGTGGCTTCCGAGGCTCTCCCACCCACCACTGACCGGCGGCCCAAGCGGGAATGAGCTGGGAAGCCATGCCCTTCTCAAGGGGCAACTTACAGAGCTCAGTTGTATCTCTGCAATGTGATCTGTAACTTTCTTTTAGAGAACCAAGTGTTTTCCCCACATTATCAATCCTTCTCCCCAAACTTCTTTCAAGTACATGTCCAGGACAGCACATTAGAGACTCACACTTGATATGATCCAAAGATCTATTTTTATGACCCGTAGATGTTTTTTAAACCTTTAATTGTTATCCTTCTAAAGAAATCAGCTGTGCAGGGCTCACTTTCCCACAGCTACAGCTGCAGAGAGGCTTTCGGGCTCACCGCTGCCCGCCCCCCAACCTACCCCCTGCCCCCTGCCCAGCGGCCTTCGCTCCTCTACTCCACCTGCCTGCCTTCTGTAGGCATTTGACTTGCAAACCTGTACTTGTCAGAGTTTTATAGGTAGAGACTGTGACCCAAAAAGTGCTCAATGCATCTGCTTAAGCACAAGGCTGAACATTGTTGTTCCTTCTTTCCAGTCCCAACCCTCCTTTGCGAAATCCCAGACCAATTTTACCTAATACCTACTTGGTGCTTGGGTTGTACAGCCCTGAGTATCTGGGTTCGAACTCTAATTCTTCTCATAAACTGGGATCTTGAGTAAGCTGTTACATCTCTGCACTCTACTGCCACATCTATAAATGCGGATGCCATTAGTAACTACTTCACTGGGCTGTATGAATTATTGTCCATTAAGTGCTCAATAATATTGGTTTCCAACATTGTCACCACTGGACTGAAGCCCCCTGAGGGCAAGGACCATGCCTTCATCAGCCCTGCATCCCTCTCTGCCCCCCACACTCTGTGAAAGGTAACAGACACTGGGATCGGTTTACCGTTACGGAGAAGGATAATGAAAGAACAGATCAACTTCATATGTCAGTTAGTCTCTTGGATCTCCATCTACCAAAACAGAGCTGCTTTACAAAAAGTGTTATTTTTTCAATTATTATGAATTAAGAGCAATGTAGCCACCTACATGAAATTTTAAGTGTCTTTAAAACTTACTGGAACTAAAAAGGTTTGGTTAAATTGTATTTGCACTTGAATCTTACTGAAAATAATTCATGTTTTTCCCCAAACCTAATTACAACTTCAAATCCAGCTGACAACTCCTTTGCTTTGAACTTTGAATAATTTTATTTGCTTTCTTCAACTGTCTACGTAAAGACAGAGACGAATCATGAAAGCATGTGTAAATCTTTCAAACTTCAGCGTTCTGTTTCTGACAATACTTGCCCAGGAAATGTCAGAGCCTCTTAAAATATCACTGTGTTTCATCCATCAACAAACTGTCACTTCACTTGAGAAAGTATGAGTCAAAATGAAAGTATGTGTTGCTTCCAACCTATCTGAGTGGAAGAGAACCAAGCATATTCATCAAAGTTTCCTTTACCAGGTTTCAACAGTGAGGTCTGACCACAAAGAGAGCTGCTTACAAATTCTAAGTTCAAACAAGATTTATTTCTAAATATCTAACTTCCTCAGCTGTTTATATACAAGTGCAAGTCATCCTCCCAAACAGAGGATTTCATTTAAATTTCAACAGGTGAGCTACAGGGAAAGAAAACTCATGAATTTCTTCGGGGTCAGAAACATTTCATGTTATCGTATGTCCAGCACTGAGCACAAGTGTATGGGACAGAAGCTATTCAATAAATCATGGAATGAACTATATTTAAGCCATGAATCTGAATGACCAGTCTGTGACAGTACCAAGTTTCACACAACTGTCTCCATGTAATTTCAAAGGAGGTGATTCTGCTATGGAACAAAACAAACATCACAACAGACAAGCTCTTAGAGACTGCCGGTAGTGTCAGCCGTTTCAATTTTGAAGAAACTCGTCAAAAACACAACTGTACACCCTATAATATGACGTAAATATATACAGACTATGAAGAGTGAGCGCGTAAAAAAAATACGTTGAACAAGGCCTTTGGGGTGCTTCCACCTTTCTGGTGGTGCTTCCACCTTTCTCGGGAATTCAGTGAGGCTCCGTTCAACTCCATTTCTAAATTGTCATTTCACTGCAGAAAAGAGCTGCCTAGACAAGAGCTGAGGCTCATCAAGACAGCTTAAACTCCATAAAATTATCTATTTATTGTGGTAGTTTTTAGCATCATGGGCCAGAGATCTCCAAAGGCTGAATTCCTTTTTTTTACTCACCTAATGGACACAAAGGAAAATGTCAAATAGAAAAATGCTAGCCCGCTCGGACTTTGGGAGGATGTCAAGCTTTCACTTCACCAGAGAGCATCGATTAAATCTGAGCTAAACTTTTAAAACTGATTTTAGCTTCCCTCCCATCCCCCAGACCAAACCTCTCAGGGTGGCTAGCAAACCGAAACACAACTGGGACAGCCACGGGCCATTAAAGCAAACAAACCAGCAGGGTTCATGTCAATTAAAAGGAAAAGTAAATGGCATTCAAGCAAAGGAAAGGCTCGTGGTTCTCGGCCCAGGCTGCATGTTGGTATCACTCTGGAAACTTCTAGTTTCATTGGTCTGAGGAGGAGTGGGGTCTAAGTGCCTTTTTTAAAGCTCACCCAACAGCTGCTAACCCAGCAGTGAGGGCTGAGAAATGCTGGACTAGTTGGGGAAAAAATAAAAGGCATTAGTGAATTGTAGTCAAGTGTGGAGATTTTAGGGCAGACAATGAGTCAGTAATGGGAGGATGTTTATCACCTGGGGTCAGACACCAATACACTTGTGAGATAACACTAACATCCGTATCCCTGCCTCGTACTAAGCAAAGCTCCACCTTCAGGCTGACCAACTAGTGGGGACGTAGAAGAGTCAGTGGCCCCTTCCCCAGGAGATCGTGGGAAGTAGGCTCAAGAGAGCACACCACCATCATCAGCCCAAAATCAGAGTTGAGCATGTCTGCTCTCAGCACTGCCCTCGAGGACCAGGACTTTGTAGATGTGAGGCCTTCTGCCTGCGGTGACGTTCCTTAACCACTAAAACTGACTGAGCCTGTTACCATGAATCAAGTGCTCCGTCAGGTACTCCTGCCTTCGCAACCACCACAGAAGGCAAGCGATCCATCGCCCTATTTCACACACTGGTTTACAAGGAGAGAGAGCTAACAAGTGGTTACCACTGAACCCCAATCCCCAAGCCGGTCTCCAAATCCTCCCTGTGGCAGAAGCTAGGACCAGCAACAGTATGACAAGCAACACCTCACAGGCATTTGTTCCTGTGTACCAAAACGCCATGCGAGGGGCCTAATATGGAGCAGCTCAATTAATCCCCACAACCACCTCATGGGATACTGACAGAGTTCCCATTTCTTAGATCTGGAAACAGGTTTAGAGAATTTAACCATCTTCGTGAACTTGGGTAAAGTAGCAGGAGCCAGAGTGACGCCCAGGCACCAAGACTCCACGGCCCACCTCTTCATAACCTCTAGACATGCTGCCTCGCAGAAAACTGGGTGAGCCAGACGCCCGGAGGACCACACCCACCCATGAGGAGCATAAATCACCTCCCTTGAGACCCGCTTTCTCACCTATAAAATGAACATCAGAGCAGATAATGACTAAGGTCCCTTTGGGCCAATAGCTTTGCTCACTGTTTCATCCCCAGCAACGATCATAGAGCCAGGAGAGCCACACTACACTGTGATCAGGGAAAAAAAGAGAGTCATTCACTCAGGCTTTTTTTCTGTAATATAAACAAATAAAATAAAAACTGAGTGATAAGATATGCGTAACATAAAATTTACCACACTAAATGTTTTTATGTGTACAGTTCAGTAGCATTAGGTATATTTACATTGTTGCACAGCCATGATTACCATCCACCTCTAGACCACTTTTCATCTGTCCCAACAGGAACCCTCTGACCATTAAACACTAACTCCCCATTGCCCATCCCCCGTCGCTGGCGACCACCATTTTACTTTGTCTCAATGAATGTAATTCCTCTCGGTGCCTCACATAAATGGGAATCAGAGTGTCTTTTTGTGACTGGCTTATTTCCCTTAGCACAATTTCCTCAAGGTCCATCATTACAGCATGTGACAGAAATTCCTTCCTTTTTAAGGCTGCATAATATTCCACTGTATGGATACACTGCATTTGGTTTATCCAGCCGTTTGTCATGGATGCTTAGTTTGCGTCCACCTTTTGGTTACTGTGGTTAATGCTGCTATGAACATGGGTACACAGGTACATCTGAGTTTTTGATGAGGCAAAAAGGATTCAATTTATGTTCAAAATTTTTTTAGCATATCAGGAGACTTCTCATAAACAAATCCTTCCTGAACTGGGCCAAGCTCTGTAATCACAGGCCAAGACACTCTGTATCATTCACGAGAATCAGAGTCACACACAGCACTGCTCAGTCACAGGGTCCAGACTCCTGTCGCTAGCATGGCTCTTTGCCTATCACTGAAGAATAATGAACACATGCTACCTAAGGAGAACACTCTTCCAAAATGTACCATAATGAGGCAAAGTTGAATGCACTTTCCAGGGAACTCAAGGTGGAGTCTTCTTGAGAGCACATCAAGTTTTAGAATAGCTGTAGGATTTCTTTTAACCACCCTGCGGTTAGTTCAAACAAAAAAAGTCCGTAATAGAAGTCCTTTGTTATCCCCACAAGAAATTTCCCCTTCCGGCTCAAGTGTTTCCTATGTGCCCCTACTCCATTTGCACTCCACCCCCCAAAAAAAAAATGGAAGAAAGGAGAAAACATGACAGTCAACTGTCCTGTTACCGTTGCTTATAATCCTTCCTTGCAAATCAATATGTTTAAGTTATTTTCTCCCTGCTTGGTCTCCATGGAACCAGGGCACTCCTTCTATGAGGGTTCAAGTCTCAGCTGGAACACAAGATCCACTATTTTTGAGCCATCAGGCCTGCCAATCTCCTGGACGCAAAGGTGAAAGAGATAAGGTGGCTGATGGCCTTCACAGCAAAATATCCTACAAAACACTTGGAAAGAGAGAAGCTAAAGTCACACACAAAAAATGTTTTGGCCAAAATGTACCAAACCAGAGAAAGTTTTTTACGCTTCCTTATAACCTCGCCATAAAATTGATTTCAACTGTGACCTACCACCGACTCCCTGAGCAAAACAAAAAAAATCAGATAACAACAATCAAACTGATACTCCATTGACTAGGTTCTTGAGAGAAATAAGCTAAAGAAAAAGAAACGTCCCTGCACGTGGTGCAGCATCTTGTGGGGGGCAGGACCAGACAGATGCAGGGATGCCGCTAAAGAGCAGAGTGGGCTGAAGCAGTGTGGAAAAAGCCAAGACTCCGAGCAGGAGAGAGGCAGGACGGACCGACTTTCCTTGCGCTCAGAACAAATTCAAAGGTTATTGCAAGCAACTCCCCCCCAAAAAATGGGAGCCCAACAGCCCCATTTCAAGTCATGGTCCCACGAGTTAAGATCATTTCTGTCTCTCCCTATCCTGATCCTAAGGGAGGGCACCGGGGTGCCAAGGGCGTCCCAGAGAATGCCAAGGATGTCTGGCTGCCTTTCTTCTGTCTTTTCCTCTTTTAAATCATACCATCCAATAAACAGAGCTCTTAACTTTTAGCACTCTATATAAATAATGCCAATTTGGTTTTCAAAAGGTGAGAGACACAGCCTGGGAAGGAAGGGTGAGGTTTCATTAAGTTAAACAAGAAGTTCTATCTGCAATGTCCTTAAAATGGTGATATCTCAGCTTCCCTTACATGAAATGATCTGTAAGATTCCCAGCCCAAAAATACAACTCATGACTCCCAAGCTTGACCACTTCTCTTTTATAACTACTAGATCTAGAACTACTTATAACTATTTGACAGAATCAAAACCACTACAGGCAGATGAAGACTTTCCCATAGTAAGACTCTCTCCTCCAGTGGCCATATCCCAAGTCCAGGGTCAGGGGGCTGGGAGGGGATTCAACAAGTCACCAAATAAACTGCACCACTCAAAACAATCTAAAACATGTACTTCTAGCTCTACTGAAGCATTTCGGAGGACCTAAAAAGTAACACTGTCATCTTCCATTCTATGGTTTCCTCCTCTAATTCTAGATAATGTTAAATTTAATTACTGTCATGGTTTATTTTAATATATAACTTCACCTTTTCTGAAGCTTATATAGAAAAAAAGACTTGACTTCTGTAACGGCTAAAAATGATACTTTATAAGAGATAAAAGGACATATTAGCCATATGGCTATTAGACAAAATAACCACACTCCCATAAACCTGGAGAACCAAACACACACACACACACACACACACACACACACACACAGAGCTAAAACCAGCATTTCACTCTTTAAAGAAAAACCACAAAAAACGGGAACAGGAATCAATAATTACACCCAACTATTTCACAGAAAGTGATGAGCTGCTTTTAAATCTAAAAATATCCTCTGGATATTAAGCTCTGTGTTTATTTTTTTCCACCTTTCACCTATTTTCTTAACTATCCTGTGGTGGTAACAGATTGGTTCAGATTAAAGAACACAATATCACTTAAGACAACATGAGTTTCAATAACCGAAAAGAACAAACCTGTGCATGGCAGGCACGCCCAACCTCAAAAGGACCTGCGCTACTGGCTGAAGAGGTCAAGAGTTGCAATAAGACTGGAGAAACAACAACACACGGGAGGCATCCAAGGAAAAGCTAGGGTGGTGCCTGTATGCAATGGTGCAAAATACTGAGGGACATAATGATTAAGAAAAAGAAATCACAATGGGTATCACAGAGCTAATGAAAAAAACTGCAGAAAAAAATGAATAGTGATCCACTACCTATGGCAGCTACAACACATTACAACCTCCATCCCCTAAAACCTGAACTCTCAATTCACATGGCATTTTTCACCTACATAGACAATTTATCCCCTTCTTCCCTCAGCTCTGTCTTCCAACAGTCCCTTGTCTAATCCACATTGTGGATTACCATAAAACCAATCTTTAAAGTCCATTCCCTACAAAATCTGAAATAGTGTTACAGATTTATTGAATCACATAGTGTTGAATATCAAATGCTGCTTATAGTTCTGAAATCAGCATAACCCTAGTAACTAAAGAACAAAGATAACTTACAGTAGGATAGAAGTAGCATTCTCTGAATATATCATTAGCAAAATTATGCAGCTAGATCATCTCTGTTTACAGTGTGTGGAGGCTGCTACATAATTAATGTTTTATTAAACTCTGCTCTGAAGATCTGAGAAAAGAGCGGAATCTGAGCCGGCTGCGCTGTTTCTCAGGGAGGGGTGTGTGGGGGTGGTTCATCTGAAATTCTCCCTTCAACATTATACTCCCATCTTTGACACCTTGGGGGTGGTGGTGTTTTTCCTCCTTTGTCTTACTCTGTCTTTTAAGGCAAAGAATATAGGTTGTTTAATTAAACAGAAGAATTTAAGAACAGCGATGCTTAAAAAGCTGTGTTTCTATGAAACACGGCTCTGGTTCATGCAGAAGGCTTTGTGCTGTAGAATAAACTCCAGGATTCATGCAATTTTAATGAAAATGCTTCTGAACCCCACTTCCTCCTTCGTGTCTGACCTTCTGTTCTGGCCCCGGAATGTTTCAAATGACCCTAATTCTGTGACTGAGAAGGCCAAAAGTGGGAGTAGCCTTTAAAGGAGCCAGAAATAAGTGTTATAAGAATTTAAATAGTACTTATAAAAGGATAACAAATATTTTAATTTTTTATTCATGAACTAAAAAACTGTTCAGGTTTGAAAAAAATGAAGATACACAATCTTACCTATTTACTGTCATTTCCTGGACAGTTTTCTTTAATCAAAAGGTATATGCTCACTGTATTTTTTTTAAAGAAACAAGATCTTTTAAAATATAAGAGAAAGAATCAAGATCAGAGCAGAATTAAATGACATAGAGACTAAAAAAATAATTCAAAGGATCAATGAATTCAGAGGCTGGTTCTTTGACAAGATAAACAAAATTGACAGACTCATCAAGAAAAGAAGAGAAAGGACCCAAATAAATAAAATCAGAAACAAAAGAAATAACAACCAATAACAAAGAAATACAAAGGATTGTAAGAAATTACTATGAACAACTATATGTCAAGAAATTAGACAACCTGCATGAAATGGATAAATTTCTACAAACATACAATCTTCCAAAACTAAATCAAGAAGAAGCAGAACGCCTGGATAGACCATCACAACTAGCAAAATTAAAGCAGTAATCAAAAAAGTCCCAGCGCACAAGAGCCCTGGACAGGATGACTTCACAGGCAAATTTTACCGAACAGTCAAAGAAGAACTAACTCCTCTCTTCTCAAACTACTCCAAAAAATTCAAGAAGAAGGAATACTCCCAAACTCTTTTTAAGAATCCAGTCTTATCCTAATTCTAAAACCAGGTAAATGCACAACAAAGAAAGAAAATTATGCCCTGGCTGGTGTGGCTCAGTGGATTGAGCACCTGCCTGCAAACCAAAGGGTCTCTGGTTCCATTCCCCAGTCGGTGCACATGCCTGGGTTGTGGGCCAGTAGGGAGTGTGCAAGAGGCAACCACACATTGATGTTTCTCTCCCTCTCTTTCTCCCTCCCTTCCCCTCTGTCTAAAAATAAAATAAATAAAACCTAAAAAAAAGAAAGAAAGAAAATTATAGGCCAGTATCTCTGATGAACATAGGTGTTAAAATCCTCAACAAAATATTGGCAATCCAGATCCAGCAATACATTAAAAAGATCATATATCATGATCATGAGGGATTTATTCCAGGGATGCAAGAATGGTACAATATTCACAAATCAATAAACCTAATATATCACATAAACAAAATAATGAACAAAAGCCACATGATCATATAAGTAGATGCTGAAAAAGCATTTGATAAAATCCAGTACCCATTTAGGATAAAAACACTCAGCATAGTGGGAATAAAGAGAGCATGCCTCAACATAATAAAGACCATATACAAGACACCTACAGCCATCATCATACTCAACAGGCAAAAATTAAAATCTTTTCCCTTAAGATCAGGGACAACACAACGGTGTCCACTTCCATCACTATTATTCAACATAGTATTGGAAGTCTTAGCCACAGTGATCAGGCAAGAAAAAGAAATAAAAGGCATCCAAATTGTGAAGGAGGGTATAAAACTGCCATTATCTGCAGATGACATGATAGTGTACATAGAAAACTCTACAGGCTCCATGAAAAAACTACCTAATAAGTGAATCTGGCAAAGTAGCAGGATACAAAGTCAATATTCAGATACCAATGGCATTTCTGAACACCAACAATGAACTATAACAAAGATAAACTAGGGGAAAAGATCCCATTTACTACAGCAACAAGAAAAATAAAGTACCTAGCAATAAATTTAACCAAGGAGGTAAAAGACCTGTACTCAGAAAACTATAGAACAATGAAGGAGGAAATTAAGGAAGGTACAAATAAATGGAAGTTTATACCCCTGTTCATGGACTGGAAGAAGTAACATCATTAAAATGTCCACACTACCCAAAGCAGTCTATAGACTCAATGCAATCCCTATTAAAATACCAATGGCATACTTCACTGATCTAGAACAAAAACTCCAAAAATTAACATGGAACCAAAAAAGACCCTGAATATCCTAAGCAATATTGAGAAAGAAGAATAAAGTTGGAGGGATCATAATACCTGATATAAAACTATACTACAAGGCCACTGTAATCAGAACAGTCTGTTACTGACATAAGAACAGACACATAGATCAATGGAAGAGAACAGAGAGCCCAGATAAAACTCCATGTCTCTACAGTCAATTAATATCTGACAAAGGGGGCACGAGCTTACAATGGAGTAAAAATAGTTTCTTCAATAAATGGTGTTGGGAGGAGTGGGCTGATACATGCAAAAAAATTAAACTAGATCACCAACTTACACCATACACCAGAATAAACTAAAAATGGATAAAAACTTAAATATAAGTCATGAGACCATAAAAGTGCTAGTGGAAAACATAGGCAGTAAAATCTCAGACACCCCACATACCAATATTTTGCCAGTATGTCCCCTAGGGCAAGGGAAATAAAGGAAAAAGTAAACAAATGGGACTACAACAAACTAAAATGCTTCTGCATGGCTACAGAAACCATCATCAAAATGAAAAAGGAACCCACCATACAGGACAGCGTATCTGCCAAGGATACATTCGATAAGGGTTTAACCTCCAAAATATATAAAGAACTCATATGACTCAACACCAGGAAGAAAAATAATACAATTAAAAAATAAGCAAAGGACCTGAATAGACACTTCTCCAAGGAGGACATACAGATGGCCAACAGACATATGAAAAGATGCTCAGCATCACTAGCCATCAGAGAGATGCAAATTAAAACCACAATGAGATATCACATCATACCTGTCATTAATAAATCAACAAACAACACGTGCTGGCGAGGGTGTGGAGAAAAGGGAACCCTAGTGCTCTGTTGGTGGGGATGTAGACTAGAGCAGTCACTGTGGAAAACAGTTTGGAATTTCTTCAAAAAATTAAAACTGGAATTACCTTTTGACCCAGTGATTCCACTGCTGGGTATGTATCATAAGAATCCCAAAACATCAACTCAAAAGAACTTCGGCACCCCTGTGTTCATAGCAGCATAGCAGCACATAGCCAAGTGCTGGAAACAGCCCAAGTGCCCATCAGTAGATGAGTGGATCAAAAAACTGTGGTACATTTACGCAACAGAATACTATGCAGCAGAAAGAAAGAAGGAACTCTTAGCTTTTGCCAACAGCATGGATGGAATTGGAGAATATTACGCTAAGTGAAATAAGCCAGCTGATGAAGACAAATACCATATGATCTCACTTCTAAGAGTAATCTAATGAACAAAATAAGCAAAATACAACCACACACATGGAAACATGGAACAGACTGACGGCAGCCAGAGGAGAGAGGGGAGGGCGACAATGGCGGAAAGAAGGGGCAGGAACTAGCCAAAGAAGGTGTATGAGTGATCTATGGATGGCAGTGTAGGGGCAACTGTGGGAGAGGGACGTGGGCGGGGAAGAGGCGGGGAAAGGGGGAAAAACTGGACAACTGTAATAGAGTAACAATAAATAAATATATATATATGAAAAAGAAAACTTTCAAAAGCCTACATTTAGAGATAATTATTATCACTGTGCTCCCTGTTTCAAACCGCCATGCAACCATTTGGGCACAGGCCATGCCCACAATTTCACATGCAGTTTCATGCTATACTTGACTTGCTAAAATCTGCCCTCTGCCCCAAGTATATCAAGGGAAGGTATCCATGTGAGTAGACAGTGATTCCCTGATTTTTAATGGCTGCATAGAATTCCACTGCATGATTGTACCATACTTCACTTCCGTTAATATAGCAATGAGTTTTGAACATATGTCTTTGCTTACATCTCCAATTTTCCTACCCTACTTGTGATAAAATTTAGGAAGCACCTTAATCAGATGGAGACCACACATCAATGCACTGCCTAACTGGCTCCCAGAAAGTAGTAACATCAGAGTAACCCTCGGCTCCACACTATTGACAAACTGGGGTTTGTCCATTTTGCTTGTTGTATGCGGCATAGCTCAATCCCATTAGTAATTTAAGTATCTGGGATGCTTTTGCTACTCAGAAGTTCTTCGTTTTTATGTAGCAGAAGTCCTTTCTTCTGTGGTCTCTAAACCTTACTAATCATGTTTGGAAAGTACAATATTCGTGCAGCTCAAGAGAATCCGTACTTTCCTTTACTATTTTGCACTATTTAACCTTCATACTTTCTAGCCACCTAGAATTTACTTTAGTATAACATTTGATAAAAGGATCCAGTTTTTTGTTTTCCAAATTGACAGGTAACCATTCAAACATGATTTACTAAATATTCCGTTCTTTTCTTCACTGGTATAAAATGCTGCCTTTGTTATATACCAAATTACCACAATATACTTGTACTACTTATTTCTGGACTTTCTATTCTGCTCCTCTGATGGAATAGATGAATTATTAAATGACCAATTTAAAGTCTATTTCAGCATCCAAAGAATGGATTGCCAGAGTCACATTCTGCCTCTACAGTTGCTGTGTTACTTTGGATAAAGCCCTGAACTTCTCTGTGCCTTAGCTTCCTCATCAGTAAAATGAGTATAATGGTACCTGCCTCATAGGGTTTTTATGGGATTAAGCTAAACAGTAAGCAATATATACATGTGACTTATCCTTGTCATCGACACCAAAAGAAAGCAAAGAGACCTGATTCTGGCCTTTAGGAATTTAGAGAACAATGAGGGAGACAGGCATTTCATCAAATGGTCACAAAATTAATGCACAATGACAAACCACAGTAAATGAATTACGGGGAAACTCATCCAATTGAGCAGGTTAGAGCAGGTGCTCCAAGACATAAGGCCTGAATTAAGGGCTAATGGATGAGTAGGAGTGAAGTGTCCCCAGGACGATGGGAGGGTGAGCAGTCAATCCAGGCAAAGGGCCTGACTGCAGAGCCCCACCTCTGCCTGTTCTGGGGATGCTCCCGCACACTGTCCACCTCACAAAGGGCTGGTTTCCCTCGCCTTCAACTTCTCAGTTTAAATTCACATTCTCAGACTGAGACTCCATGACCACCCACTTCTGAAATGCCGGAAATAGTCTTTGATTAGAAAGATAATGATGTAAATCATATCATACAATTTTATTCATTCAACAGCAACTTTTCCAGGGGAAGATATTCCAGGATCTTAGCTTTAGTAAAACACAAGTAGTTCTTCCTCCTCAAGGCTCTACTTTCTGAATTAATGTAGGCACGTGTCTGTGAAACCATCATCTGTTCTTTTTTACATGTAAATAACAGTAGCTATCTCACATCTGGAATTATCTCTGCTTTAAGAATTTCCCGGGCTACACCTGATAAACCACCCTCAACCTTTCCACATGCATGCAGTCTCTCTCCACACCATGCCAGGTATGACCTCCATGTCATAGCACCCTAGTATTCCTTTGCTGTACTTGCAACAATGTCTAATTATATATTTGCATGATTATTGGTCTCTCTTCTACACTACACTGCCAGTTCCTTGAGGGCAGGGAATGAGTATTTTATTCACTTCTCTATATGCAGAACTTTGCAGAGCCTGCTGTTTGTAACAGAGACAGAGGACCAGAGCCCACTGTGAGGGGAAACTAGTACTAAATCGAGGGGAGAGGCGAGGGTCAGACCACACAGGCCCTTGTGGCTCACTATTTAGAATTTTGGTCTTTGTAACCAGAAGTGGCAAGGACATATTCAGGTTTCGAAAAATCACTCTGGCCAAAATGTGGCCTGACTAGACATAGCAGGGAACACTGGGAGACCAATCAGGAGGTTACAGAGGTAACGGGCCTCAGACATGGTCACAGGTTAGACTAGATGCGGTGGGGGAGTTGCTGAGCAGTGGGCTATCTCAGAATCTTCCACGGCATTTCAAAAACTAACATGGTGGCAAGTGTCAATATTTCAAGGGGACAGATTTGTTATCAGAAAAGAAAATTCTACCTGAAGAGTAACTTTGATACAAAATATGAGACTGTACAATGTAAAAAGAAGTCATTATAATCAGAGGACCTAAAAAGTCAAAATGGGAGAGTAAACTGAAATAAAGTCTGTTCTCCACATAGAAGTGATAGAAGACTCAAATGTTGGAAAAAATTTAGTTTAGGCAATAGCTAAAAGGCTTAGTAATCAATGTATATAAAAAGCAATTGTTTCAGGACCTGAAGGTATAATCCATTTTGACTCCAGGAGACCATAAGCAGCTCCACCTTTGTGCCTCAGGAGGACTGCAGGCAATCAAGATGGTATCTGAGCCACTGTGCTCCAGGGTGAGACGCCCACAGCACCACCCAGGGCACGGATGAAAGACCACCTCCCAGGACACAGATGAAGGCCACCGCTCAGGGCACAGATGAAAGAATGCTGTAGCTTTCTATTTGATTAGCTTTTTTTCTGAATTCCAAACCCCTTACCTACACTTTTCTTCGCCTTTAAAGAAGGGTCGGTTTAAAATGGAATTAAAGAAGCCATGGCCGGTATAGCTCAGTGGATTGAGCATCGGCCTGCAAACCAAAGGGTCGCTGGTTCAATTCCCCAGTCAGGTCACATGGCTAGGTTGCAGGTCAGGTCCCCAGTAGGGGGCGCACAAGAGGCAACCACACGTTGATGTTTCTCTCCCCCTCTTTCTCCCTCCCTTCCCCTTTGTCTAAATAAATAAATAAAAATAAAAGGGAATTGAAGATGTTCTGTTAGAGAGTACAAACCCGCCAGCTTCTTAGCTGACCGTCTGAATAAAGCTCCCATAAAGATTCAATCCCTGTCTCTGCTTATTGGGTCCGGTAGGTGACCGGCAGTGTGAACACCGGCTTTTCGGGTTTCAGAAGGCCCAGTTTTGAGCAATTTCACTCATCCAAGGGATGTTAATAATTACATGAAAAGATATATCCTGTGTATTAAATATACTGAATATATAAACAATATTTAGCCCTGGCTGGTATGACTCAGTGGACTAAATGCCAGCCTGCAAACCAAAGGGTGACCGGTTCAATTCCCAGTCAGGGCACATGCCTGGGTTGCGCTCCAGACCCCCAGTAGGGCGCGCGTGAGAGGCAACCACACATTGATGTTTCTCTCCCTCTCTCCCTCCCTTCCCCTCTGTCTAAAAATAAATAAATAATCTAAAAACAATGAATAGTTTTTTAAAAAGATATTTAATCAAGAGCACAAAGTACAGTTGTTAAAGGCCTTTTCACTGCCGTATTTGTAACTCAACAGCACCGTGGTTTATTACTCTCTATTTCTTGAGGCAGAGTCTCCAAACTCTTTTTCCCAAGGTATAAGTTAATATTGGCTCCAGAAGAGATTCTGCAGAGGCTGAAAAAACAAGTGTTACTCCAGAAAATGACTCCATGGTCTGTTTGTCTAAGAGCTCGAAGCACTTCTCACTGAGGCCATTCAAGAGTGCCAGGCCCCGAGACAGCCAAGCCATCCATAAAGGCGCACTTGTGCCCTGGCAGCGGCAGCAGCCCTGGTGCTCCAGTCGACCCTGCCAGACATGTCCTCTCTGCAAGGAAGCTGACAGCGGCCTGCCCATCTCCTTGCTGAGGCTGTTCCTCATGGTAGTGCTTCCTCTGTTTTGTTCTATTTTGTTTGGGGCAGAAAGCAGGGGGTATTATTTTTCCATCTATGGCTTCCTAAATTTTACATTTTCTGTCCTCAAAATAGGAGTCCACTGGGGCTACTGACAGTATTTTGCATTCATGTTCAAAGGGGACGACTGGGAATGTCTCCTGGCTTCTCAGGGCATCTCCACCTCACTCATTCTTCTTCGCTGGGGTGGCAGTGCCTCCCAGCCTTTTGTGGAAAAGTGAAGAAGTGACAGGCACCCAGGAGCCTTCTGGTGTAAGGGTTAAGAATGAAGCTGAACACTTAGCACAAAATTACCAAGAACATCTTGCAGAAGTGCCCTTCGATGCTATACATGTCCTTGCTACCCTCCCTCTCTTTACACAAAATAAAGAATCCTAGGAATAAAACTAGGGATCTGGGGGGGAAAACGTCTTTTAAAAGAAATGCTAGCAAAAGTAATTAGCAGCATTCTTATTTATGATGCGTCTACACTTAGCAGAGAAACAAGAAAAGCAGCGATGCATTCAGAAGAAACCCAGGCAACAGTTTAAATCGGGGTTCCACGAAGGGTGAGGCAGGTGTTCTAAACCGTCTGAAGCTAAATGCCTAATACTGCAAACTAAGTTTGCTCCCAATCCCAGTCACCGCTTAAAATAGTCTTCTATTCCTTGTTTTCCCTTGCTTTCAATTTAACCCGAGGAATGTGGAGATGGGAATAAGAAGTAAAGGTGATGGAGTGGAAAGAAAATTCAGTGATATATATATAAATCACAAAACACAAGGAAGGAAATGTAGAAACACAAACTCCTCATCTGTAAGCTTACTGGTGAGGAAAAACAATCACTGTTTAAATGTTAATTTTAAAAATAATCTTATAGCAATACAGCACAGCGCCTGGCATATAAATTCTCAGTGTATTTTAGCTACTGTGATAGCTCTTTTTGTCCAATATTAGGCCTACTGCATATCTGTTTTATGGCCTGCTTTTTTCACTTAGCAATAATCATGAGTGTTTCCCTGCACAAATACTGCCCTATGGATAAAATGGCTTATGCAGGGGTGTGCAACCTGTTGGCGTCTCTGGGCCACACTGGAAGAGCTGTCTTGGACCACACATTAAATACACAAACACTAATGAAAACTGATGAGCAAAACAAGGTTTTAAGTAAATTTATGATTTTGTGTTGGGCCACGTTCAATTGCCACACGCAGCCTGTGGGCCATGGGTTGGACATTCCTGCCAGACACACCATAATTTCCTTTCTTATCCTCTACCACTCTAACCTTTAGGTTGTTTCCAGTTTTTCACTACAATACCTACTAAAGTGAACAACTGTGTGTATAAGTTTTGCATGCTTATATACTTATTTTCTTTGGATAAATTCCTGAAAACATCATTACAGGGAAGAGAACTGCAGATTTCCAGAAGTATGGCACAGCTGACACTCCCACCTTCAAATGAGAACCACATTCCTACACCCTTGCTAACTCGGGAAGTTCTCATCCTTTCATCTGTGCTCATCTAAACGATGAAAAATGTCACCCACTGCCGTCTGAGTTCCACGACTGGTGTAATTTGTATTCTGGCCACTTGCAGTTCTCTCATATATTGCCAGCCTTTCCATATTCTCTAATTTTTCTATTAGGGTGTTCATCTTTATCTTACTGATTGCCACATGCTTTAAGATATTTCTTGGTTTGACATTTAAGGCTGGAATAGAGCTCACAGTTGAGAATTATTGGCAGTTACCATCTCTGAAACAGATGCTCTAAATTAAAATCCTGGCTCTGCCCCTGAAGCTGTATAACCCTGGGCTACTTACTTAACCTCTCTGTGCTTCAGTGTCCTCTGTAAAACAGGGATAAGGGTGCCCTTACATGGTTGTTATGGGTAGTTAATGGGTTAAAATAATGCCCAGCCATGTAGTTATTTTTTACAATTAAGGAAGTCTATTTTAAATTTACAAATTTAAAATTTTACATTTAAATTTAACTTCTAAATTAACTCTTAAAAATATCTGATGTATTTTTAAGCAGAAATAAACAAATTACAAATATATACACAAGATAATTCCATACACAGATAATAAAAAAGAAACAGGAAAGACGTATTCATGCAACAAACATCTACTGGATGCCCACCATGGGACAGGCATTAGGGACACAATGAAGAACAGAACAGAGCCCCCTCCTTTACACCCACCCTGGGGGATGCCAACCAGGAAACTGATGCTTGCAGTGGAGTGGGCCAGGCGCTACATTCAAAAGAATACTATGGGCAGCTTCCATTGCACATGGAAGGGCATTTGACCCCCACCTAGAGAGGGAATGTTACATTGTCCTAAGAAATAATGAAGAGGAGACCTTAAAGAGATGTAATGATTACTCGAGTATCAAGTACAAGAGATGGAAGGGGAATTTCCACAAAGAGGATGGCATGGTGCAAAGGTTCAAAAGCAGGTATGGCTGGTTGTGTGATACGAAGGGAAGATGTAAAAGATAATCGGGGCAGATGTAGAGGATAATACACACATACAGAGCTGTGAGAGATGAGACTAGATCTGTAAGTAGGGGTCAGGTCACGCTCCCAACTCCCCTAGGGGATGTATAAGGGCTTTGTGGTTGGGAGCCACAAGGAGCCACTGAAGAGTATGTAGCAGAGGATCAACATTAGGTTTGCTATTTGGATGGACCATTACGGGTACACTTAGATATGAATCTGAGGGGGACAAGACCAGATGCGTAAAATGCCAGAATTTAAAGTCATGCTCAAGACCCCATCACCTCAGTTTTGAATCTCAGGATTTCACAGGGAAAGGGGGTGTTCATATCAAGTGAGCAGTGACTTGTCTGTGGCCTCGCAAGTCCTCAGAGTGAGAAACTAGCAGGACATCTGAAATCTCTGAGCTTCTCCTGGGATCCTCCTGCTCATGTTCTACATAAACTGATAATGGGTAGTCTTTCACCACTTTCTAAATGATGAAAGCTTCTCTTGAAGGACACCGCTGCTTCTTTACCAAACATTAGGCGCAGAACAGATGACTCAGCAAATGACCCTTTCGTTATACATAATCGAATCCCCTTGTCCCAAGCAGAAAATTCCTTGATGGTCAGAAAATAAATGGTCAACCATTTACATAGTTAAATTGTGAGAAGGGCAAGTTTTGAACAATCAGTTGATACAGAACTGTATCCTCAATGAGAGTAACAATCACTTTATTCTTCTTTCAATTCATTCTGATTTAATGAAGGAAAAAGTCTCACTGTATTGTTAGGATATCTGCTGCTTGTCTAACATTTGTTAATTCTGTTTGAACAAAGGCAGAATAAACTCCAAGCCCACAGCTTTACTAAAGCAAGGGTATCTAGGACTTAACTTTTTTTTGCATGGTCATTTCTTATTCCTCTAGGATAAGTGGTAGTGGTTTTCCCATTTACGACAGTGACACAACCCATTTTTCAATTAAAGTCAAGCCAGTAGTCTAAGCATGAATACAGATGCCAAAAGTCATAAAGATACAGCTGAATGACAAATCTGGGGGACAGCCAAACTATTCCACCACAGCCATATGGGAAGAATCTAAAGAAGTCGACTGTCTAAATTCACTTGAATCACTCATGGCAGCAACCCGCAGACAGTGGCATCAGACATCAAGAATTTAGATCTTATGAAAGGAAAGCTAATACACATCACATGACATCAGCAAAATTCACTGCCCCATAAAAGTAGAGTGAGTCATCAAATTTAGACAAATGCACTGATAAAGAGATTTTATGATAATCTTTCTGGTTAGGACTCATCCTTTCACATAAAATGCGTTACAGCAAAAAAATGGATCAAAATGTTTTAAATGTGTATATCCTGTGACATTAAAAAGTCAAAGAAAGCGCTTGTATAAGATGAAATAAATGTATTTTAATGATTAAAAAGTACCTGTTGGGCAATTTAAGTTTGGAAACAAAGATCTGTCCCATCTTCTCTTGGAGTTAGGAAAAAGAAGTTTTCCATGTCTACATCAAGAAATTTAGAGATGAGATCCATGATGAGCACTGTATGTATCTCTATTTAAAAAAAAAAGAAATGGGGCTGGGTTCAAGGTAAAGATAGTAACCAAAAATGTAGAAAACTCTAAAGACTCCGGATTTGTGAGCTTCAAAGGAACCAAAGATACAGAGAGAGCAGTGGATGAGAGGAACACAAAAGAGCTCAATGGAAAACAATGTTATGTTTGTTAAACTTAATTAAAAAGTGTAACAGGAGACAAAACTGAAGTGCAAGGTTGAACAGAGAAGCAGAAGAGAATCTCTGGACAACAGAACATTAACTTTTGTGAGTAAAATCTTGATAACGGTCTTGAGGGTAACATCTTCAGAGAGCACTTCCTCCAGTCAGTCTACAAACATTATGGAGCCAAGTCACAGCAAAGGGCTTAGGTTTGCAGGTCCCTCTTGCCCAGAAGTAGCCACTTAAGCACTGTCATGAATAATATAAGTATGTCCAGCAAGCCACTGTACACAGCATTTATTCAACATGAAGAAGCACATCAGAGTCACTTCGGTGAGAAGTAAAATGCCAAGAAAGAGAAGGTTGAAAGTTGCATCCACTCCGTACCCAGAGCCTAAGGACACCTCCCCTTTGGGTTATTTCATTGCTCAGATACAGGACCACATATGGCTATTTTCTCCCCAGTCAAAACGCCCAACTGACAAGTCCTTACAGGACATCTCAGGGTGCCAGAATTCGTCCTTTCCAAAATGTCTGCACTGTTCACCAGGTGCACCCAGAAAACCATTCAGGGCTTTGCATCCACAAGTCATGTCAAAGACCACAGAGCTAACACCACAAACGCCACAATATGTGCTACATTCATCTACAATCCTCAAAAACAAGTTAATAAACAACTTCAAATACCATGTAGCTGTCTAACGTGCCCATACTAGGTAAGGGCACTCCACTGTCTGTGTTAGCACCGGCCTTCCACAGCACAGAAACAGATGCAGTGTGAAGAGACAGCCACTCTACTCTCACTGGTAAAAATCCCTGATACCTTGTTAGAGACTAATAACTCAGAAACCTCTTCATAGTTCTACTATCTCTACATTCCAAAGTTAATGAAGCCATTGCTGTACTACCAGTCCACCAAGTTAAAAGTGAAGAGGCTGTTCAGAAAGTAGTTAACAACCTCACTGTTTAAAATTGACCAGGAACCAAAAAAAAAAAGTGTTTTACCAGAGAAAAATATCTACATATCAAAAAATATAAACATTATGGGGAAAAAAACTGTAAAATATAAAATGTATTCTTATTAAAATACCTATGAAACATTGACCCTTATGTAATAAGAAAAGATTGACTCAGCAAAGTAGACTTAAAATTTACACATATTTACGTTGGACTGATGTGGGTATATACATACACACACTCATAAGCATACATACAAATGAACGTGTTATAGACACAGGGAGAGCAAAGGCTTCGAACTCCTTACCAACACGTACTTCTACATTCTGGGCATATTACTAGACTACAATTCCCAGGCTCCTCCCTTCTTCTGTTGTACTCAGGGCTACTATGTTACGAGTTCCAGTCAATTGAACACAAACAGAAGTGATTGTTCCCTTTATTAGTTTTCTGTTGTTGCACAACAGATTATCACTAACTTAGCAGTTTAAAGCAGTGGCCATTTATTAGCTCACAGTCCTATAGCTCAGAAGTCTGGGGCAGCTTGTCTGGGTTCTCCATTCAGAGTCTCACAAGGCAAAAATCAAGGTATGAGCCACAGTGGGCTCCTGGTTGCAGGCTCTGGGGAAGAGTTCCTTTCCATTCAGGTTGTTGGCAGAATCCAGTTCTTTAAGGGTGCAGGATCTCTGCTTCCTAGCTGGCTGTCATCCAAGAGCTGTTCTCCGCTCCTAGAGGCTGAGTGCATTCCTTCCCATATGGACCCTCCAGCTTGCATAGCAACAGCATGTCCAGTCCTTCCCATACTTCCAATCTCTTTGACTTGCCCTTCTGCTACAGCCAGGGAGAACGCTCTCCTTTTAAGGAACTCACGTGATTAGAGTAAGCCCAAACATAAAATTCTCCCTTTTTCCATAAAAAGTAAAAATCTTGGGAGTGGCATCTTTTCATAGTGACAGGCTGACCCACACTCAAAAAGGAGGGACTACATATGTGGGAGGGTCATTGAGGGTCTTAACATCCTGCTTACAACAATCCTCTTCCAGGCCTGTCCCCTGAAAATCTCCCGTTCTTGGTCCAATACACTCCTTCCCTTTGGCAACCCTCAAAACCACGTGTGCGACTCTAGCCATCCTGGATCCCTGAAGCAGATAGGAAATAAGAATGAGGCAAGCTTTGAGCGACAAAGATCCATTAAGACTTTTTGGTTAAACCAAAGCATCAGGCCTTCTTTTAAAGTTCATATGAACACAATCAAACAAACTGGTTGAAAATTAGATCTAGAAATGAACCTCCGTTGTGGTTCTGGAAAATGGAACTGACAAGAAGAAAACAGACCAGAAGTGTTCTAAGTTATTAAAGGAATTTTATCGTCCAAATCATCCATATTTTGGAACGTTACATTCTGAATTTAGAAGCTGTACTAAAGGTAAACTCTTCATAAATAGTAGTTATTCCTGAAGCATCAGACCCAGCTGACGTTAGTATCGCTTGAACATACTTTGTTGGTATGCAAAAACATGTGACAGGGACTCACAAGCATGCCATTTCAATAGGTATGGCTATAGCACTCCTTTTAGTCTTTATTATCCATTACAGACCACATCAATCACTCAAACATTTGGGCTTCAAAATGATTAGGGAAATAATGAAAGTCTAAGCTCCCAAACAGAGAAAAGCTGTACTGTAAAATTTTAAAACTTCACATTTTGTCTTCTGCTGCCTTAAAATGCCCCACACAAGCTGCGAGCACCCAGCCAAGTGGACCAGCACACCAGTGCGATAAGGTTGGCCCATCCCCTCTCTCCCCACCCCTGACCATGACCCAATGACATTCAAAGGCACCAAGGAAATGCCCCTTCGCCTTCTCTTGTGTACTCCACCCTGACGTCCAATAAAGGCACTTGCCTAGGGTCTTCGTACTCTTTCTGGGCTCCCCACCTGCTTGGTTGAGCTTGTTCCCTTGGCCCTCCTCCCGTGCAGCCCCCTCTCAGTGTTAAGTGACTCTGTCTCTCTAGCACCTGTGAGTATAATAAATTTTGTTTTCTTGCACCTTCCTGGGTAAATTATGTCTTTATGAGCAATAAAGTAATAAACTTTATTAAAGGAAAAAGATGATCAAGTTTTGCTACTTTAATATATTTCTTCCACTCTGGTAAAATTTATTTGGCAAAATTTTTCATGGCCAAATAGCTGAGATATTGAAAATAATTGTCAGCAACAAGGTAGAAATAGTCAGTTCTAAACCAAGAGAACAGTTGTGACACATCTAACCACAGATTTCAAATCAATGGGCAAACACTAAAGTTACTTTGCTTTATTGAAAAAAATATCATCCCTTCCTCAGAGAAGCAAAAACTCAGTTTCACAAAAACAGGAGAAACATTGCTTGAAGAGGGACCTTCCACTTAGAAACATAGGTGACCTAATCCAGCACATGTTTTAAAAGGGAAGTAATTCTAGGCCTAAAGCTTCCTCTGTAGATAAGACCAGGTTCCTGCGCTGTGTGGGGGAAATATGGCTATTTCCCCTAATATCTCTGACATGTGCAAACATTAGTACTGGCTTTACACGCCCTTCAAAATACATATACAAGCACAGGAAGACTAACCTTTGCCTTGGGCTTTCTAAGATTGTGCTACCTCGAACAATGGCTAAGAGATTGCGTACTGCTTCACTTTTAAAATAAAAGGCTTTTCAGTAAAAGGACGCAAATGATGCAGTGATTCTGCATCTGGATTCAGCGTGATAAATACTAATCTGATCACAAGCAGACCTCCTCCAAGGCTCTAAGAAGTTCTTTCATATTACAATTTCAATCTTGTGTTCAGAGCATTCAGAGCTACGTAGAACTTCAGGAGAGCTGAAATTGAGACTTCTGGTTATTTTTGTCAAGGTAGAAAAGCTAAAAATTCTAGCTTCTATAATTTCCTCATGCTCCTTATTTCCAATGTAAGGGACGGTATTTTATCCTAATAAAATTACCCTTCAAGTTAACAGCAATTAGTGAGCATTTTTTGTGTGTGTTCTACAACCTCATTTACGTTCACATCAATTCTAAGAAATGGATCTTATAACTTCATTTTAGCAAGGACAGATTCAGAAGTTAAATAACGCTCAAGGTCACAGATAACAGAGCAGGGGGTCAAGCCTTGCTTAGCCTTTCCCACTCTGAAGCCACAGTTCCTAACTGCCTTTTAGGACACCAAGTTTGCAAAGGAGTTCTCAGAATCAATGTAAGAAAAAGGATGTGATGTTGGTAAATTTGGTACTGAGGTCTGCGGTACAGAAGTGATAAGTACCTGAAATAAACAGGGTTGTGACATCGAAAAAGAGCTGCCTGAGAACTGGCCTGCAGCACGTATCCTGGTTCTGCAAAATCTGAAGGAATTTCAAGTACAGTTATTAGAGGCCTTCCAAATTACACCAACAATACACTTACATTTTCAAACATTTCTGGCAGAGAGGTCTCAGAAAGATCCAATTTGGAAAGCAAAATTGATTACACTGAAGTACATTTTTACTAAAATGGTCTTAGTTTCTTTGATCTCCCAAACTGACCAAAATAACCAGTTCTATAAAAGCAAATGTGTTGTGACAGAGATGGCACGAGTACACACAACATGAATTTCGCCCTGCATCTGACAACCTAACTTAACCAAGGTTCTGTAAAACACAACCCTCATCTTTTCTGGATGTGGCTTTATAACAGGACTATCACTGTAGCAGCCCTCAGAAAAAAAATCATTACTTCTGAGGAATTATCAGAAAGCTCATTATTAATTAAGCCTAATCTATGAAAAAGTAAGGCTAAATTATGAGAACTATTTAAAGAAATCAGCAAAGCCCTTAGCTAAAGATCCCTTAAACTAGAACTGTTACACAGAATTAAAAAAAATAGTACTCATATCCATTATATAAGATATAGGTCACATTTTAAGTATTCACTTATTTTTCCTTATATAAAACCCTTCAACCAAGCCCACTGAGAAGATTTAAACTATTAAAATCTGAGTAAGTTTTATTATCACAGCTTCTTAACCTCATAGAGAAAGACAGCCACATCCAAGATGTAAAAGGCTCAGTAAAAATAAAATGGTAAATATATGATGATTCGGTTATATTAAGGCTGCAACACCCTTGGGAAATATTTTAAGACATGCTGACTTCTGGTCAAGCCTTGGCCGCAAAGGAGTTTGACGACCAAGTTCCCCAAGGAAAAGTTAATGCTGAGCTTTCCAGAAAGACGCCCCATCCTCCAATTCCTCTGAGCCTGCGGGTGACCGAGGAAGGAGTGATTCAGAGACTCCCGGAAAAAGCACAGACCGCGGACATCCCCGCAGCCACCCTCAGTGCGGGCCACCGTTAGTGCCAGCACATCCCGGGACAGCCGGGGGCACCGACACCGCAAGGTCACCGGGAAAAGAGGCGACTTTACATAATCTCCCGCCGCGCCGCCCGGGCACCTGTGAGCCTCGGCGACGGCGCAGCCCCGGTCTCCTCCCTGTCGCGCCCGCACTGGACCGTGCGGGGGCGGCGCGCGGGGCGGCAAGGCGGGACACCGGGCATCCACTGGCGCCCGGAGCGCCGCACCGAGCCCAGGGTGGAAAACGAAGGACGGGCTCCCCGTCCCGCGATGCCGCGGCGGCGGGGCGGGCCGGGGTCCCCAAGCTCCCGGCCGACTGCAAGCTCCGAGAGCGCCCCTCGCAGCTGCGCCCGGGACCACCCCGCGGCGCACCTGTCACGCGCCTTACCTGAGTGGCTTTATGGAATTGCTTCTTTAGCCCGGCCACCGACATGGTGCTGCGGGACGCGTGGGCGCGGGCGGCTGCGGATGCGGAAAGGAGAGGGTGGTGGAACGAAGCAGGAAGGCCGAGCCGGGCGGCTAGCTCGCCGGACCGCCGCTGGTCTTGCGGCCGCCGGGGCTGTGGGCGCTGGGGCGCGGGCGGCGCGGGACGCGGGCTCTTGCGGATAGACACCCTGACGTCAAAGCTGGGTGATGCGGCCTCTTAAAGGGGACGCGGGAAGCCCCGCCCCGCCCCCGGCGCGGGGCTGGCGGACAGGTACCGTGGCACGAGCTACCTGGGCGTGGGCACCCGACACGGGGACCTGGCTCCGCGGCACTCGGCGGGCCTGCTGCCTGGTTAGAGGGCCCAGGGCGTTCTCCCGTCCCGGGAGCGTCGTTCGGACCCTGCCGACTGCGGACCGGTCCCTGCAGCTTGACAGCCCAGGCACCTGGCACGACTCAGGTGACTTGCTTGGTTGGCTTCCAGGTAGCCGCAGCAGAGCTGCTTGCCCTTTGAGTCTGGCCTCTCTGCAACCTAGGAAGAAGGAGTGGCGCTCTATCGAGGGTAATAAATAAGTTACTACTCCTTGTCTGCCTTGCTCCTGCTTGGCTGGACACAGAAAACATTTCTCTGCCCTGGTTTCAGTATCCCTTAAACCCACATAACGTTAGGGAAAACCACCAACCCTTTATTATTATTTATTGATTTTGGTCTGATGCAACTTAATGACTTAAAAAGAACAAAAAAAAATTTAAACATCCATAAAGTTAGTCAGGTAAATACAATAACATTGAAGTGGGTTATTACTATAGTAATAGCATTTAGTCCTATGTTTACAGGTATGAAAAAGCCCGAAATGTGAACTTGGCTTTCCCTTACGATAGTGGATTTCCTGTTTTCCATCTAAAACAAGCATTATATAATGTGAAAACACGTGATACTAAGTTATACAAATACTTCATGTGTAGCAATGTATCTAGGGCTGGGCTAAAGCGAAGCTCTGATAGCATTAATTGGTAGCAGAACAGCACTAGATGTCTTCTAATTTCTGGTAATTAGCCACTTCCTGTGGTTTTTCGAAGACTGAGGAGCACACAGGAAAGAACTTGAATGCTGTCCCCACCTAGGGACCAAAGTTATAGAAGGAGAAGACAAGAGGGAGAGAAGCCAAGATGAAAGATATTGCTGGGGGTGAATAGGAATGGCACGGCAGAACGGAGTACTAAAAATCCCTTTCATGACCTCCACAACCCCTACTGCTTGGACAAAACCATAGACCTCACCTCCACCCTTCTAGCCAGGCTTCTTGGGCACAGGGCGAACATTTGATACAAGGGAGTCCTGTCCCTAAGCTAGACTACCAATCATATCCTTTACAATGTGAACCAAAACACAAAAGCAGTCAAGCAGATGGTGGTGGATAAGGAAGCAGTAAGAACACACGGACTTGTGACCCAGTCTACAGAGAGAATCAGAGAGAAGGAGTAAACCTCTTATGCACCTTCTTCATGTATACATAATAGAACAGCACTTTGCAAACACCTTGTGGTTAAGTGGGGGCAATTTTTCACTAGCAGGTTAGGAAGGAAAGTGAGTGTCACTTCTTGCCAGAGAATTTAACTGTTGGTATGAGATGCTACAAGGCTCTCTTTTTCCTCTGTGACAGTATTCTAAATAATTGTGCCCTATCAACCAGGATCCAGAGTGAGGACCAAGCAGGGCAAAGTCACCAACTGATGTTCAACAGATATTTAGCATGAGTGAGAAATAAATCTGAATAATTTTAATTCACTGAGTTTGGAGTTGTTACTATTGCAAAAACTAGTGTATCCTGACTGCTGTGCAGAGAGAACATGCTTGCCCATTTCGCAGAAGATGAAGGGACATTTTCCAGTTCCTGCCAAGACCACATGTTTTGTTGTTGTTGTTGTTATTTTTTGTCATTAGATGAAGTTGCCTGTTTTATTCTTACAAAAAGCCTCACTGAAGTTGGGGAAGGTTGTTCTCTTTTTTGCAGCCTCCCTGAAGCAGTGGGCAGTCTCAGCCCCTTGGGCCTCGAGGGTCAGAGGGAGTGGTGGCTCCGTGCACTGACCACACCCTGAACTTTTACCCTGAATTTTCCTTGCCAGCAAGGGAGGGTAAAGAGTAAGCTCTGGTGATCCATTCTAAAGGAATGTCAGGGCAAGGGGCAATCTCTGTCTCAGAGGAATATCAGATGGGGAAAGACGAAAGCCCTGCCAATAGATAGGTAGGTCTACTGATCTATCTGAATCTGGGACAAACCATTGAAGTCATCTGACTGAGGGCCCATGAGGTGGTACATCCAGAGCATACCCACTCACCCATTGGGTCCACCATGGTGATTCCCAGATTCCTGACATTAGGAAGCTCTGCAAGAGTTTGCACTTACTGTGTGAATAGGTGAGGCTCTAGGCCAGAGAGATTTGGGAGTTAGTGTTACAGTGACCACTTTTGTACTCTAACAGTTCGATGAAGACTGTGTGGACACACATACACACACACACACACGAAAGGCTCCTGTAAAATACTAACGGTGGTTGTGCTGCTGGAGCAGTGGTCAAACTTCAGTGTATCAGAACCCCCGGGGGGACTTGTTAAAGCACCAATTGCTGGGCCACATCCCCAGTTTCTGATTCACTGGGTCTGGGTGAGGACTGAGAATGTCCCTAAGCAATGCCGACACTCTGGTCTGGGGACCTCACTGTGAAAACCGCTGGGCTAGTGCAGAGCTATTGGGAGTGATCTTTTTTCCTGATTCTCCAAATTTTTTTTTAATGTGTTTCTCTTTTTCCATTTCTTGTATAATAAAAAAAAAGTATTTTATAATTAATTTTTTCTACCTGATCCCTGATGTGAACAAAGGGACATTTTCATAGAAGAAAATGGGCTGTGGTTAAAGCTACTAAGAGAGCAGCTAGCTTGGGATTCATGAACTCTGGCCTTGAACTGAAAGGTGTGAAATTGGGGACCTAAAGAGTTCCCTCAGATCTCTGAATACTTAGCTGAACCCTAAATTAAAGAAAAACAAGTCCTACCTACCCCTGGTTGTTCATCCACTAAGTTAGAAGGTATATCCTGCTATCCAACAAAAGAACTGCTTTGAGAGAAAAAAACTACTTAAGGACTTCAAGTCTTTTGGAAACCATGGCTAATTCTCCCAGGTATCCTCTGGGTCTCAAGTAAATCCAGTATTTCTATTGAAACCACAAGTTACACCTATGAGGACCTTTGAGATGTTACCTTTGAAAGAGATTTGTTGAGCTCCCTTTGATCCAGGCAGCAAGGGAGGCCTTCACTCAAAACCGGGATCCACATTTTTATTGGGGAAGAAGCAAAGCACAGTAAATGTATTAAAGCGATAGGACACACTCAAGAAGTAGAAGCAGGTGACCTTGGAGAATGAGACACCCCAGTGGGGTCTGTGTGGAAGGTTTGTATTAAACAAAGGGGGGATAGGGTGGTCCTACGCTTCTGACACTGGTGGGGTGGCTGCTGACAGGCTTATCCTCGTCCCCCCTCTCCAGATAGTGAGTTTTCTTTCGGTCCTCCCGGAACTGTTATGGTGTTTCCGGTGGGGGTGGGGAGTGATCCCAAAACCATAAGGCAAAGTTATTATAAAATAGTATAATGGCCTTAATGGTTATTTTTAAGCTAGTATGGCTGTTGAACCTGGTTCAACAGATTGAGTTTTGGGGTTTGGGTTTTTTTTGTTGTTGTTGTTGTCTCAACTATAGGAAATTGGGGAGGAGGAAGTAGGGGAACAGGTGGTCAGTGGTGGGGGGGTCTGGGATATTCCAGCCAAAACAGAAAAAGGGAGGGGTAGACTTTGAGGCCTGTTCCCTGTTCTAACTTTTCTGAATCCCTTTCACTAGCAGGCATTGTGGTAGGAGGTTTTGGGGAATGGGAAGATGAGCTACCAGGACCTTGAACCCCAAGGAGTTTCTAGGCCAGCAGTTCAGAAAACATTTCTTATAGACTGTTACTGTGGATTATTACAGAGGGATGAGCGACAAATGCACCAGGCACTAAAAAATTATTTTCAAACATGAGTGCCCTCTTGGGTTGCACAGAAGCTATGACAGAGGCTCTGTGGAGACATGCAGAAGCATCATGTGGGAAAAGGGGAATCTAAGGTCAATGAGGAAGAATCGTGTTTAATAAGAGTTGGTGATAACTCAACACGCTGCCCTCTCCTCTCCTGTGAGCAAGTCAGTGTAAAATGGTAAATGAACCTAGCTCTGCTTTTAAAAGCTCTGCTTAAATGAAACCCCTACACAGCACCACCTCACTAATTGGGCAGGAAATTCACCATCAGCAATAATTCCACCACATCGTTCATGCGCCATTTCTTCTTGCATTGTTACAAAGCTTCTGGTGAGCACCAGGCCTCTGTTTTGCACAGGACCCCTGCATCCCTGGCAGCTTTCAGAGGGCTCTGTCCCAGAGATGCAGAGGACAAGCAGCAGTTCTCATCTGTTTGCTCTGCAGCCCCTGACGCCTCTCCTCTGGCCCACAGAAGGGCAACCTGCTCAGGGCTTTATGTATAAGCTCATTAAGCACGAGAGACGCAGTGAAGCAAAGGCATCAAACCCCAAATTCTTGTTTTACAGATAAGAAAACAGAAGTAATGAAGGGAAATGACTTACTCATTGTTACTTTTTCTACTCCCGCATCTAGTCTCAAATCAGGGAAGAACCTCCAGTCTGTCTTAATAAAATGCAGATGGGAATGAATGAATGGAAGACTGAACAATTTATCACAGTCGCCGACGCCGCATTCTTGCCATATTGGGTCTGATCTCCACTTGACAGCCAGGACTTAATAGTACAGGACTCAGTTCTTTTGGGGTGACTAGCATGTAACATAAAATTTTGTGCCTTCGAATGCTGCCGGTAGCCTTGGGACCCCACCCAGCATGGACAGGGCTCATGAGCTCTTCCCTAGAGATAGCAATTCAAGGGAAAGACCATCCTCATTTTCTTGCTCCCAGGTTCATCACCTACCACGCCACCCTACAACAGATACACAGAGAGTAACATGCTTTTCTGTCTCTTAAAGGTGGAATGTGTGGGTCTTCCTCTCCCCCACCCACCTTTCCTTCTTTCCCACACAGCCCTCCTGCCTCCAAAGGGTGGAGGTCTTTTCCTGCTAAAACTTCCCCTTCACTTAGCTAAACCCTATTAACCAATCACATGATGAGAAGGAGGCGGTGGAAAATGAGGGGCCTTACTCAAGGGGGTGACTCACCTTAGGCTCTTACATCTGGGCCCCTTTCATTATTTACATTCCAGTGCGAAATGCTTCCATCTGCCCTGGCAAAACCCTGCCATCTCCAATGCCCATCTCCAGTGCCTTTCCTTTGAAGTCTTTCTCAACCTTCTAACCCCATGTCCTCTCTTCATTTATGGAATCCTGAAGCCCTGATTGTGCGCCTCCACCATGCCCCTGCTCTAACATATATTGTAGATATTGAGATATAGTATTAGATTCTTGGCTCTTTGTGTGTAGGGTCTTACGTTTACTTTTACAACTCCTAGCAGATCATATAAACACCCACAAACTAACTGAACTTTAAAAGCCTGATAATATTTTAAAACTGTATCCAGTAGGGGGCCAGAAAGCTGGGAAGTAGCTGAACCTTTCTCCATGTGGGCCGAGCAGCCCTTCGGCGGTCACTGCTGATGCTGCCCCCTTACTCGGTCCGAGCCTAGAACTCCAGGTTCCTGTCCAATCTGAGAGTTCCCCATGACCCTCCCATAAATTTCCCTGTGTTCACTCAGCGAGAATTGCTTTCTGTAACTTGCAGTCAGCAAACCCTAAATGATATACCCCCTCCACCCCAACCCCTGCAATACTATTCTCATCTCAGTTCCATTTCTAATTCGGATCTAGCAGCTCATAAAACGGCAACTTAGGCAACTGCTCTTCCCGCTGAGCACTGCATCCGGCTCCCTTCTCAGCCAAGGGTGGACAGATTGAGTGACAAGGAATGCAGTCCTTTAGCAAGCATCAATTCCGTGTGTAAGACATTGACATTCTCATTTATAAATCAAACCTTTCATTTATTTGATTAGTATGTGTCAAGCTGCCAGGGCTGGAACCTCCCAAGCCCCTCAGGATTGACAGCTGAACAAATAAATAAATGTCAAGCAACTGGGCTCTGAGAAAGCAGCATTCACTGCTGGAACGAGAGCAAACTTAAGCGTAATCATTACGGCATCTTCACCATTGGCTTACTTATTCTGTTCCTGGACGGGTATTACCATTAGGGGTTCTGAAGGCATGTTGTTAACCCCGAACATGGGATCTGGCTAGTCAGCCTGGTACAGAGTGTGTTTAAAAGGCCGAGTTCTGCTTCAGCAGCTAGTTAGCCATGTAGAGAAAAGCTATTCCTTAGTCAACTCTGCATTCCACTCTGTCACGTCAAGGGTGCATTCTCTTAATTACAGAAAAGTCTTAGTAAGAAAGATGATTTAGTTTAGCAAAACAAAACAGACAAAATAAACATCTGTCAACAACACTAAAAATGCAGAATACAACCTTCCACATTCAGCTTTATATAGGAAAAAATGTATTCTACTTTACTAGTTTTTAATAAGACAAAGTACACTTTAAAGGGAATAAAAGAATAAACACTTCATATGCCTTTAAATAGATCACTTATCTATGCCTTTTAAGAAATCGCTGGTGGTTTTATTAAATGCACAAAACCTGTATTTTCTCTGGCCCACATACGTAAAGCTGACTTCAATGACGAGTCACAGATAAAGCACTGTTTTCAAAAAGCATTTCAAACATTTCAATTAACATTAAAACACCACCCTTTTAAGAATGCAAATTTTCTCTCAAGACTTAGTCACAGAAAGTTTGCCACACAGGGAATTCCATCCTTTCAGGATTCCCTCTAAGGCCAATTTTGTTACTTTTCCCTCTACATCTTGCCTACGTGCCTACAAATCGGTGGTGCTCTAACCGCGGTCTGCACACTAGCAGCCTCAGCATCGCCTGGGAACTCACTGAATTAGTAAATTAGAGAGGCCCCGCCCCTGACATATTGGACCAGAGGATCTGGGGTGGGGCCGTGCCATCTGTGATTTAACAAGCCTTCCAGGTGATTCTGATGCGTGCTCAAATTCAAGAGCCACTGGTCTCCAAACTGCAGTGGTAGTGCTGGGGCAAGAAGGAGTGGAAGTCTGGGAAATTCCCCTCAGGCCAGAAGGCCCCGGCAGCCAAACAGGAAGCCTTTCCCGTATAGAAACACGTTGGATCATTACAATGGACTGGTGTTTTTTTTTATTCTATGGGAAAAGAAATTGAGACAAAATTATTAAGCAGTTTGGCTGGCGATTCGAGGCCCGTATCAGTTTGCTAGGGCTTCTGTCACAAATTACCACCACCCCGGTGGCTTGAAACGACAGAAATTCATTCTCTCACGGTTCTGGAGGTGAGAAGTCCGAATTCCAGTGTCTGCAGGGTTGGTTCCTTCTGAAGGCTATGGGGGAGAATCTGTTCTGTGCCCCTTACCTAGCTTCTGGTCACAGCTAGCAATCCGCGGTGTTCCTTGGCCTCTAGGTGCTGCAGTCCAATTGCTTCCCCTGTCACCCCATGGTGTTCTACAGTCTGTGTGTATCTGTGTCTAAATTTTGCTTTCACAAAGGCACCGGTCATATTGGACTAAGGGCTCACTCTATTCCAGTATGACCTCGCCTATACTTGGCTAATCATATCTGCAAAGAACCTATTCCAAAATAAAGTCACATTCTGAGGTACTGGGAGGTTAGGACTTCCAAAAATCTTTTTGGGGGAACAAAATTCAACCCATGGCAGAACCCCGACTCAGGAGCCTTATTCTTACTCCTCGGCCTCCCTGGCATCAGGAACACAAGAACCCTTGGCAGATTTCCTTGCCGAATGCCACTCACAGAGGAAAAGGTGTCTGAGAAAGAGTCACAAGGAGGGATGGGTCCATTATCTACTCCCTTCACACAGTATGTGTCCCCAAACCGGTGATATTTACGTACATGAACTTAGGATCTTTTCTGGGACCATTCTTCCCCATTCCGTATCTGGTATACTTAAACATAACTGGTTTTCTCTTGTTTCTTGGATTTATAGCTAGCTATTTAAAGACTGTTTAAGGAAAGGAATATACTATCCATCATCCACCCCACATGGTTCTGTGCTCCCTCTGGCTTTAGCCATATAAAACAACCAACTCAGGGCAGGAGGGCAGACTCATTAAGGCCTGGAAAAATAGAACTTAAGTTCAGAAGACAATAAATTCAGAGCTACTTTGTAGTTTTGGCTAAGCCCTTTTGAGTCCACAGGTCTTCCTAGAGAAAAACTGGAGATGTTTGTAATCCACTTATGTTGTGATGATTCTGACCTTTAAGCATTAAACAGCCAGGGGAAGATTGGCAGCTGGTGACCGAGCATCCCCCAGCTCACTTCTCACACTCCACCTTCTGGAAGCCCTGCCAGCCTGGGCTGCACTTTACACTTCAGTGATTTCTGTTTAAGGATTTTGCTAGCCAAAAAGCGATTGAGTACTCGGGCCTAGATTTTATCAGGAAATATCTTTAAATACAGTCAAGCGCTGAGAGCTCTACACTGGGCAATATTAAAAAAGACAGACAGACAGAAAGAAAAAGCTCCAGTAATTTCCACAAATGGAATTAAAGTGCCTAAGAAGCTAAATGAAAGGATCAACCTCAAAATAATCACCGCTTCTAATTTTCTCCATTTCATTACACATAAAGTATCATCAAATTTTCAATTAGATTCACTGAAGCATTGATGTCTCATGTAATCAAAGCGTGCTCTCCTATTTTGTCTCCGTTTGTGTAATATTTAGCATTATGTAAACTATCAAATATAAACTTTTAAATTTTCTAAATCTCTTTTAATACTTTGGAAATGATTAGTCTTTTTAGTTGTTGTGAGGACTCTGGAATATTAATTTTTATCAAAACATTTCATGGTGATAATTTACTCAGAAACTTTCCTTTTCTATCATAAACTATTCAAGACAAATTTTAGCTATTTTAACAATAATTTTCAAAGCAAAAACTAAGACTCAGTAGGAAAATATACAAAGAATATGACCTCACTGAAGTTATATAAATAATTAAGTATTGAAAAACTTTAGTATCACTATAAATGGGGTTAAATAAATAATTCCAAATTCACTAAATTCGTAAAGATTTTTAACATAATATTTACTTTGATGAAAGTGTTGTGAAATGAGTGTTCTATGTGCTTCCAGGCAGAGTAAAATTGGTGCAATTAACAAAGCAGTTTGACTTTACACGTGAACTTTAAAAATGTACCCTTAATTTAGTAATTTTATATCCAAAAAGTACCATAATTAAATATAAATTCAGGCAATTAGCCATCAGGGAAATGCAAATCGAAGTTATAATGAGATGATAATTCATACCCACTAGAGTGGCTATAATAAAAAAATAAAAAAGATAATAAGGGTTGATGAGGACGTGGAGAGCCTGAAAAGCCTTCATTGCTGATGGGAATATAAAATGGTGCAGCCACTTTGGAAACAGCTTGGCAATTCCTGAAATGGTTAAACATAGTTACCATAGGACCCGGCAGTCCTACTCCAGCTTATATACCCAAGAGAAATGGAAACATATATTCACATTAACTTGTACATGAATGTTCATACCAGTAGTTCGAAATATCCAAAAGTGGAAACAACCCAAATGTCTAACAACTGATAAATGAGTAAAGTGTGGCACAGCCCTATAGTGTAATATTATTTGGCAATAAAGGAAGTGAAGTACTGATACATGCTACAACATGGATGAACCTTGAAAAGGTTATACTAAATGAAATAGGCCTGTCACAAAGGATTACCTATTGTATAACCCCATTTATATAAAATGCCTAAAATAAGCAAATCTATAGAGACAAAAAGTAGATTAGTGGTTACCTTGGGCTGGCAGTGGGGAGGGTGAGATGGAGGGGTGGGCCCTGATGACTAAGGAGAGTGGATTTTCATTGGGGGCAAATGAAAAAGCTATAAATGGACCGTGGTGAGGGATGCACAACTGGTTCTAAGCCCTGGATTTGCCATTTCGTGGTTGTATGATTACCTCTGCCGCTTAGAAAAATGCCTTCTGAAATCATCAGTCGCTTCCCCAAACTCCTTTCCTTCCCTCATTCTCAACTCCAAGTCAGACTTTCCGCGACACCCAGCTCGCTGTCTCCCTTCACTGTTCTCTTCCTTCTGCCCCTAATTCTTTGTCTTCCCCAGAATCCAGTTTGCGTTGCCATGCGCATTGTCTGATTCTACAGAGCAGACATCTAGGAACTGAGCCAGCACAGACACGAGCCCCCTTTGAGAGGACGGGAAAAGAGCCAGCAATGAAAGTGCCCTCTGGTTCGTCTGTACGGGAAGGCTATAAACACCCACACATAACAGTAATTTCTGTCCCCACCACGAGAGCCTGGGGGTTCAGAAAGTCCAGGGACTCATCTTGTTTTCCTGCCTGGAACTCCTCCCTCCCCTCCTCTTTGCTCCCTTCCTCTTCAGCCTATATTTGGGTGAAATCTGCCTGCATGCGAGTGATACAAATACTTTCCCTGATCAGCTCAGCTGGGGACAAGCCCAGCTTTACTGGTCCAGTAAGGCTTGATTAAAACACTTAAGTGACTCTCGGGGTTCCTAGTGTAGTCAGTGAGCAGAGAAGACAGTGTCTGAGTCAAGGTCAAAACATTCTAAACAGAATACATTCTAAAACATTCTAATACATTCTAATACAGAAGCTAGTTAAGAATCCATGAATGTGAAATATTAATAGCTATCATTGGAGCATCTTTCTGTGCATGATATTTTGTTGACATGACCCCACTTAATTTTCTTATGCGGTGTAGGTTCTTTTGCCCATAGCTGGATAAGGACACTGCAATTTGTATAAACCAAGTAATTTTGCCCAGTTACAGTTTGGTAAGAAGTGGAGCAGGAGCTCAAATGTAGCCGCGTCTCTAAGGACCTTCCCCCACTGGCTCTGCTTCTCCTGCCCAGGACAAGGTGCCAGGACATAGGCTTGTCTTCCTGGAGAGAGAAGAGCGGTAAATGCAACCTGGAAAATCTTTCAGGAGCTAAAGTGATGAAGTACAAGCAGGAAACTTTCTGGTGGTCCAGCATGATGAAGATTAGAATTTGAGGTAGATCAAGTTGGGGACAATCCTATGTCCTTTAAGGAATTTTCACCAGACAATTCTTAAAGATAGATTTGTGTGTGTGTGTGTGTGTGAGAGAGAGAGAGAGAGAGAGAGGGAGAGGGAGAGAGAGGGAGAGAACTGCAGACAGTCGCTGAGGTGGAATAATTCATCCTCTCCGTACTGATGCGATTTCTCGCCACCCAAGCTTGTCTACATCAGAGGATGAACCATGTTCAGACTTGTTTATTTCACCTGCCCTAGCCCCCGTTTTATAGAGGACTCTCCGGTAGGAAATTTTGTTTTCCTGTTCTCCTATTGATGAACATTTGGGCTGCTTTCATTCGGGGATCGTTATGAGTAAGGCTGCTGAGACCGTTCTTGAATGCGTCGTTTGTGGCACACACATGCAAGCGTACCTGATGAGTCTTTACCCAGGAACAGACTTGTCCAGTCACAGGAGAGTATATGTTCAGTTTTATTATATAATGCCAAGTAGGGTGACTGATGGTTGTTGCACTGATAACACACTTTCACGAGCAATGTTTGACAGTTCTCCTTCATTCCACATCCTCACCGGAGCGGGGTATTGTCGGTCTTTTAGATTAGCTGTTCTGTAACAGTATCTAAGGGTTGTAATTTGCGTTTCCCTAATTATTAATGAAGTAGAGGGCATCTATTCATATTTTCATTTGGCCATTGAACATTGTCTTTTGTGAAATACTCACTTAGATATATTGTCTTTTCCTTACTGATTTGTAGACAATCTCAGTATATCCTAGAATCAATCCCTTTGTCAGTTATGGGGCACAGGTAATTCTCTATTCCATTAGTCTCTTTGTCTTTGTTCAAGAATGAGACTGGCCTATAATTTTCCTTTCTGTACAGTCTTTGTCAGGTTGAGATATTAAGATTATGATGGTTTATTAAATCATGTTTGGCGTGTTTCCTTTTATTTTCTGAAAGAGTTTATATTAATATTTTATTTCTTCCTTAAGTGATTAGTAAAATTCACTACAAAGGCCATCAAACTCAGAGTTTTTCTTTTGGGAGATTTTCAATTGTAGATTTACTATTTGCCACACTATTTCTTTCTCTGTCAGATTTATTCTCTTTTTAAAAGAATTTGTAGATTTCATATAAAAAATTTAAATATATTACCATGAAGTTGTTCTTTATACTCTTATATATTTAATGTCTACAAGTTCTATAATAATGCCGCTTTCTTCATTCCTGACATTGGTTATTTTTGCCTTCTTTTTCTTTTTCTTAATCTGTCTCAGAGGGGTTTATCAGTTTTATTAGTTCCTTCAAAGAGGTAATTTTGGGTTTATTTATTTTCTATATTTTATATTTGCTTTCTATTTTATTAATTTGTTGTCATTATTCTCTCCTTTCTTTTACTTGAATTTGATTTTTTTCTAGCTTCTTGAGGTGAACAGTGAGATCATTGATTCTCAGATATCCCTCATTGCATATAATGTTACAAGTTTCCCTTTAGGCATAGTTTTAGTTGTAGCCCACAGATTTTAATGGGTAATGATTTAATTATGCTATTCAACACGTTTTCTAATTTCTATTATAATTTTGGCCTTGACCCATGAGTTACTTAGAAGTATATTTCTTAATTTTCAAATATATGGAAACTTTATAAATATCTCTTTATAACTGATTTTTAACTTAATTCCATGGTGTATGTAGAACATAGTCCATTTGATTTGAATATTTTGAAATTTGTTGAGATTTGCATCCCAGCATATAGTCCGTTTTGTAAATGTGCTGTGTGTTTTTGAAAATAAAGCATGTTCTGCCGTTGCTGAGCACAGTGCTCTATGCATGTCGATCGGTCGTTTGGTCATTATGTTGTGAAATCTATGTTATTATTGATTTTTGTCCACATATTTTATCAATAACTGAAAATATTGTGTTAAAATGACCCACTATGACTGTGAGTGATTCTACTTATTCATGTATTACTGTTAAATGTTGCTTTATTTACTTTAAAGCTATATTATTAGCTGCATGCAACTTAGGTTCACTATGTATTTCTGGTGAGTAAAACCCTTCATTCTATTAGGCATGTTCTTTACTTCAAATGCTTTTTCATTGAAAAATATTTTATCTGAAATAATGTATAATAGCTTTCTTATACATTAACTTTATACATTAGCTTTCTTTTTGGTTAGTCTTTGTATTTTAATCTTTCTGTATCCTCATGTTTTAGGTGTATCTCTCATAAACATTATATACTATTTTCAATCTCATATGAAATTTTTCCTTTAATTTGATCATTTCATCTATTTATATTTAATATAATTTCTGAGGTGTTTGGTATGCCAAGTGAAATAAGCCAGAGAAAGACAATTACCATATGATTCCACTCATATGTGGAATCTAATGAACAAACTGAACTAACAAGCAAAACAGAGACGGCTCGAAAAAAGAGAAAAAAGACTCACAGACACAGCAGAGTGGTAATGACCGGGCGGCAGGTAAAGGGTGGAAGAGGGTATGGGAGATAAATGGTAATGGAAAAAATGCAATAAAATAATGTAAATAAATAAAGTTAAAAAGCTCTAATATTACTCTGCATTCCCTATTTGTTCTACCTGCTGTATCTTCCTTGTTTCTGATCTTCGTGTTTGGATTGCCGCTGTGTTTGCTATTCCATTTTTTGCTACTATTAGCTTTGAAGTTATTAATATAAGCCCTTTTTAATGGTTACATGTGAGATTGCTACATATCCTCTCGACTTGTTATAATGTAACATTGATGGGTACTCTTGCCCTTCTCTTGGACAACACAAGGATTCTAGAATACCTCAGCTCCGTCTACCTCCCTGCTGACTTAGATCTGTAAGACAATTTTACTACTGTCTTATACAGCCAATATTCACTTCAGTTTATTCATAAATACCCCTTTCTATTGCACTTCCTTTCTTCCTGCTTCTCCCACCTTCCATCTGTGAACACTTTTATTCTGTCTGAAAAATATCCTCTGGTATTTTCTTAAGACTAGGTGTGCTGGTGGTGAGTCTTTTAAGTTTATGTTCATCTGAAAATCTTTTCATTTCAGTTGCATTCTTTAAAAATGAAAATAAAATTTTAGGTCAGTAGTTCTTTTCTTTCGCGTATATTTTCCCCCAGTTTCTCCTGCTTCCATTATTTCTCGTACAAAGTCGACCTAATTTTTGTGATGGGAGGGGAATATGTCTTCATGCCTCCCCACCCCAGCTGCTTTTAAGATTTTCTATTTGTCATTTGCTTTTAACAATTTAACTGTAATGTACATAGGTTTGGATTTCTTTTTATTTATTCTATTTATAGTTTGTAGGACTTCTTAATTTGTGCATAGATGTTTTTTATCAGTTTTATAAAATCTTAGCCATTATTTATTCAACTACCTTCCCCTTTGTATCTTTGCCCTTTTGTCTCCACACTTCATTCTTATTTATCTGTTGTTAGCTATATTCCTAAATATGTTAAAATTTTTATGTTTAAGTTGTTTCAGTTAGTATATAAATGTATAATTGGCTTTTCTATAATGAGCTTTTATTTAATGACCTTGAGGAATTCACTTATTAATTATAATAGTTTATTTAGAGATTCTTTTGGATTTTTCTACAAATGCAAACCTGTATCATATGAATGGTATTGCCTCTCTTTTTCCAATGTTTAATTTTGTTCCGTGACTTACCAGTGCTGATGAGAGCCTCTGGTGAGATGTTGAAAAGCAGTGGTAATAACTGGCACCTTTCTCTTTTCTGATCACAGGTGAAAGTTTTTCATATTCCTTCCTTAATCACTGTATTTGGTTACTCTCTTTTTGTTGACACCTTTTATGGTGTTTAAGAAATTCCCATCTATTACTAGTTTGTTAAGAGTTTATTCTAAACAGGATTAAAGTCTATCAAATATTTTGGCTGAACCTTTGAAAAAATTATTTTTTCTTTATTCTGTGGTGAATTACATTGACTGATTTTCAAATATGTGAATAACCTCGCATTTCTGGAAAAGAAACAACTTGTTCGTATTGTATATGTACATTTGCATATTGATGGATTAAATTTGCTAATATTTTATTTAGGATTTTTTGCATCTACGTTAAGAGAAATTGGTCTTTCCCTTTTGTTTCTTGTCATACCCTTTTCGGGATTTTTGTTTGATTCCTTCCGACATCTGAAGACACACGCATTCTAAAATCACCTTAATCGGTTTCAGGCCTAGAGATGATTCTAGGCTCCCGGTGCTTCCTAAGGGCGCCTGCCCACGCCCTGCCTGCCTCCCTTGTAGAGACCTTCTGGCTGTCAACCCCAAACATGGATTTACCCAGCACCACTCAATTTTTGTCTTCCTCAACTCTGGACACTTTAAAAAGTGTTACTTAGTTCTCAGCTTGCCAGCTGTCCTTTCTAGAATTTGCAAGTCTCTCCAAGGAAAAGCAGCTCCCCAAACCATGCTCACTTCTGCATTTCCCTCTTTTCCCAGGGTTATGGTCTGGTAACTTTTCATTGCCTTATGTCTTCCGTGTTTTGAAGCAGGTTTACTACACTGTTTTGTGCAGCACTACTAGCTGGCCTTAGCCAAAGATGGACCTGATTTCTTTGTGCACCATCCTTGGAATCAGATACTTTTAACTAATTCAGTGATTGCATAAAATAAGGTACTAAGAGTCACTGGTGGTCACTGAAATGTTCATAGAGTTGCCTCTCTGTCGCATGGTACGAGGGGCAGTAGAGTCCAAGAAAAGTTTGAAAAAATGTAATAAGCCACGGATGATAGGGATGAATAAGAATTTAAGTCATCTATTGAATAACTTTATTTAGAATAAACAATTTTCTTAACAGAGAAATCAGTTTCTTCATTGTTGAAGAGGAATCAGCCAGTGTGTTTACAGTGCTTAGCTACAGCATTGAAGATTTAGAATTTTTTAAAATAGGAAAAATATTAGATTGACATTTATGTATGCAAAATATAAATAAGGTAGGAAACTATTGAAAAATTATACTAGTACCATTAATAATATCATGAAAATAATCAACTCCTTAACTAATTCCACAGTCATGACCCACGAATGTCCACATTGGCCTGATGGATATTGGCTCTCTACCCATTATTTTGTAGAAGAAAATAGTTAGTGGCTCAGGTTGAGAGTAATAAGTCACATTCCCCACTGCACCCTCACCCAGGAAAAATTAGAAAGCAGGTATGGCAAATGATCGTGTTCAACACAATGCCCTTTTGTTTATTTTGTCTTATTTTTACATCTTAAACAGGTGCTTCTCTCTAAGAAGATATTATCTTGGGGGAGGGGGCAAAGTGGCCTGACAGTCTGTGCAAATGGAGAGTGTTAAAATAAGTTTCAAATAAACAGCATAGGAAGGCTTCCCAGCCAATGATCCGTAATGCACGTGGCTCCTCCCCCATCCCGCGGAGAAGCAGAGACAAGCTCTCGCTGAGTAATAAATATATTCACAGATAACATCACCGAATCCTTCACAGTCTCAAGAGTGAAAAATGAGGCTTTAAAACAACCTTATGAACAACACAAGAAATATTGAAGTAAAACAAATAGGATCTTGGAAATGGAAAATGCAATGACAGAATTCCCAGTAGAGCAGCATGTTGTTACAACAAAAATATTTGAATTTCCACAGAGCTCTAAGGTTGTAGGATAAAGGGATCTGTTCCAAGTAGTGACCAATATAGAAAAATCGTGTCTTACAAGGTAACTGAAGAACATATGCTTTAATCTATGCTATACATGTCTTATCATCAGCGTCAGTGAATATTTATTGAGTTCTCAGAGAGCATTCAGCCATGCCTGCAAACACTTGCAGTAAGAAACACAGAGAAGATCCAGCCCTTTTCCCCTAGGACAGTTCATTCAAGACGAGCAAGATGTACAGCTCATCCTCTATCACTTTTATTTTCTTTCTCCGATATGGGGCTCTCTATCCTCCAAATGAAGATTAAATTGAGAAGAATTAAATGTGCCTTTGAAGAAATGGGAAAGAAAGCAAGCTTGATGACTACGTACAAAAATGTCGCTCCAGTTGTAGGGAATTTAAGGAATTGTGAACTGTAGAACGAGAACTAGGTGCAGCCACGGGTTAGGAAATCAAGCACCAGGGACACAGAATGTGTATGAAAAGATAGGCTCCCTCTCTTTCTTCCTGACCTGTGAGGCCCTCTCCACTTGTCCTTCATGTCTGTAGATCTAGAAGGTCAGAGAAATATTTCTCTACATTAAGAAAATCCATTGGCAAGTCTGATGATAAGTGGTAGGCAGCCCTCGTCCTCAATGGAGGGAGTGGAGTGGCACAGGGAGAGCCAAGTTTCATGGAGTCTAAAATGTACACAATTGTGGAGCCTCTTTATGAAAAAAAATACAGAATCACAAGTGTGATATTAGCTGAAGGGCCTGGGAGCAGCAGAGCCCTGACGCTTGAGCTTCCTGTTCTCCCACCATGTGCTCAGTGTCTCACGGAAGCAGCCTCCCCTCAACCCCAGCTGACTGTTACCCTAGGGGACCCTGACCAGAGGGGCCGGATCGCCTGATATGTTAAAAACAGCCAGCTGTCTGGATGTCATGGGAAATTTCCCCACCTTCAAATGTTGATAAAGATTCAAATAAAAAAAAAAAGAAACACTTTGTAAGACTCAGCCTTCGGTCATCACTTTGGCACCTCTGACAAATGAAGTTATTCAGTAATTGAGGTCAAAGGAAGATCGCTGTCCGAGTCATTCAGTGCCGCTCTCAGCGCTACCCGGCGGGGCTAACTCAGGGGACGCACTGACTCACACGTGAAATGGCTTGAGCTTAGATAATGATTTGGGGTGAGGAGCTTGAGAAGAGGGTACAAACATAAAGAAAATGTTAAAACAGGGTGGCAGAAGGAGACGACAGATTGAATGTGGGAGGAGAAAGAAAAACTACTTCCAGACCCCTTTCTGTGGAAATAGATTGAATCATGGCCCCTCGAAGTGATTTGACAGCTGGGGTGCATGGAAAATGTGGTCCGCAGACCACCTGATTCTAGAACGCCTGGTGTTTGCAAGAATGCAGATAGCGGGGCCCAGCCCCAGAAGTCCTGTGTAAGTCTCTGTGAAGGGGGCCCCACAATTCACTTTAATAAGCACCAGGTGATTCCTACACAAAATGGCACTTGAGAAACACTGGAGAGAATCTCTCTCTCTTTTTTTTTCAGTCTAGCCAATAGCTGTCTGTAAGAATGGATACATGTGGAAGCTCCCAGATCTCTAGTTACCAGAACTGGTACTTCTGTAAGGTATCAGTCAGTTGGCCTTCAGCCATTTACCGCCTTCTTTGTGGCCCACGCGCTTTTCGTTCTAAACCTGAACGGCTCTCCAAGCTGCCAACAGAATGGGCCACTGACGCTTTAAGAACACCATGTAAATGAAACAGCCAAGTCCCTGAAGATTTGACCCTCTGACTTCCTCTCTGACATCCTTGCTGACACAACACAACCTCAGCTGTATTTTGTTGACACTTAGCAGCTGAAGTGTCCTGCAAACCCAAGGTGTGCTTCCTATGAACTACAAAATGCTTACCAAGGACAATGTCAATACTGGAGCCTTCTTATTAACACACTCTCGATTACACTCACTCTGTTTCCAAGTCTTTCGAAAAAGATTTTCAGGTGTTCCTGAGCTGCAGGAAGAGTGTGGGTCTCCGTGGGACCTACTCCAAGGAAAACCCCTTCTCCAAAGTATCTCAACTTCCCTGCCCTGTGTGGCCTGGATGTTGAGCCTGTAGTCTAGGCTTCCCTAATTGGTGTGAATAATTTGACATCATTTGTATAGATATTGTCCTATCAGAATTTTAACTCCTTCAGAGTAGAGACCGCATGTTATTTAACAAGATGTCAATATCAACCAATTGGGAAAAATGGCAAGTTATGATTAAGGACTTGGAAGAAGAGAAGATCCTCTGACATACTGGGAACGGAAAAGCCAAATCACCATCTGACAAAAGCAGACACTGGGAGGGGCCTGTCTGGCTCACTAGGGCTCTTTAAATAAGATGAGCCTGAGATGAGACAGAGCCCTCATACAAAGGTAATCTACATAGCACACCTGTCTTTTTCAGTCCCAGTCCTTGGCGCAACCAAAGGTTGTCTCTCTACAAGGGACCAACATGGGGACTCCTGTCCCTGAGATACCACCCAGTTTCCTTATTTGGACCACTGTTCTGGGCTGAACTGTATCCCCCAATTCACATGTCAAATCCCTAATTCCAGCACCCTAAATGTGACTGTACTTGAGATACAACCTGTTTAAAAAAATGTATTCCTCTTTAGAGCAAGAGGAAGGGAGGGAGAAGGACAGGGAGAGAAACATCGATGTGCAAGAGATACATCCATCGGTTGCCTCTCGCACTCCCCCAGCTGGAGACCTGGCCTGCAACCCAGGTATCTGTTATGACTGGGAATCAAACCAACGACCTTTTGGTTCACAGGCCAGCATTCAATCCACTGAGCCACACCAGCCTGGGCTTGAGATAGAATCTTTAAAGAGGTAATTAAGTTAAAATGAGACCATTAGGGTGGCCCCCTCATCCAACATGATGCGTATCCTTATAAAAAGAGAAAATCAGAACACAGAAAGAGACAATAGGGGCGCAACTTCACAGAGGCACAACCAAGTGAAAAGGCAGCCAGAGGGTGGCCGTCTGCCAGCCAAGGAGCGGGGCCTCAGAGGAAACCAACCCCGCCGACACCTTGATCTTGGACTTCCGGCCTCCAGAACTACGAGAAATTAAATTTCTGTTTACGCCCCCCAATCTGTTATGGCAGCCCTAGCAAACTAAAACAGTCACATTAATGGGCTCTTCAAGTGTGGAGGGCTACAATCCCAAATGCCTCCTGGCCCCTTACTTAATTGCGAGTCTAAGTCTATGATCTAACAGTATCTCAAACACGGGGCGGCGAAGCACACAACTGGGTTTCAAGTAGCGTCAGGGGAGCCTGAGGTGGCTGTTGACCGCAGTGTTGCCAGCCTGCTGGGGCCGGGAGGAGTCAGGACTTAAGATGACTAGCGAAGGGTTGCTACAGTTCGGTGGTTTTTCCCAAGCCCAGCCGCACATTAGAATCAACTGGACAGCTTCAAAAACTGCTCACAATGCCTCTGCTCACCCCCCCACACCTACCAAATATATTGAATCAGAATCTCTGAAGTGGGGCCTGGGCATCTGTATTTTTTTTATTCTCCAGATTACTATAACATGCAGCCCGGTCTAAGAAGCACCAGGTGAGGGGATAAATTTCATTTTGTTCTTTAGCTTTTGTGGAGAATCACCCTGATACTGAGAACCAGGGGCATTTTTGCTGCTTACAAAGGTCCATTTACTAGTCTATATGGTTAAAAAACATAGCATTCTACTCATTTTAAAATGGCAAAAACACACGCACAAATACAGGTCTAGCTTTCAGACACAGCGGTTTGCTTCCAGACTGCCGCAGTAAAGCGGCTGTCACAACAAAGTGAGTCGTAACCTTTTTGCTGATGCAGGTCTTGCCTTTTTGTAAAACATGCGACATCTGTGAAACACAATGAAATGAAGAAAAACAAAAACCACCACAAGGTACGCCTGTATTTATAATTGTTATCCTGTGGTGGCCCTTTCTGGTTTATAAAGCACTTTCGCCAACAGGGTGGCGCCCAATCATCATGGATACTTACCAGGGAAGCCTCATTATTGACGTCGACCCCATTTTACAGGCGAGGAAGGCAAGCTTCGTGGAAGGTTAGTGGGTCAGCCTGCGCCGTCGTGTGGGCTGGGCCTGCACAGGAGCTCCCAGGCAAAGCGCAGTGGGGCCGAGGTGCAGCCCATGCATTGCTTTCAAGCCCTGGTACAGGGCATTACCCACCCTGAAGAATGCTGAGTGTTTAAAATTCACACAAAGGCATTGTCTGTGCCAGTAGCAGGCCACCAAAGTTGAGGGCTTGGGCGAGAAGGTCTGAAATTCCTCCCCACCACCGTGTACTGTAATGTCAGCCGTGGGGCCCCGCCGGGTGCCCAGCGCTGAGGACAGCGGCTAGTGCACGCTCTGGCCAGCAGGCTCTTCCTTGAGTCCCCCATCCGCAGTCAGGGTCCTGGGGGTTGGAGCAGCCCGAGGCAGCAGGACGCACGTGGAAACACTGGTCTCAGCGTCAAAGGCTTCGGGCGTGCTCCAGGGCCGTTACTGTCCGGGAGGCTGTGGGCACCATGGTTCATTTCTCCGGGCTTCAGCTGCCCTGGTGATCCCATTCTGACATTCTATGTGTTTTAGTTTATTATTATTACTGGCTTCCCAAAACTGGGTCCATTAAATCCCAACTCTTTATAGGAAGAAATAGTTAGGGAGTGACTGGCAATACCGCTGTAAGGAGGCATGCAGGTCTGTTTGGGAAGCACATCATCTCCTCCACTAAAATAGCAAATTCATCTAATGTCAGCGTCCCCAGAGGTGAGACATGGAGGCTAAGGGAGGCCAGGCTCAAACCCACAGTGGCGGCAATGCCTTTCCTGTCCCTCCTTTCCCTTTCTCTCCAAATTGTGAAAGCAAGCCGACACAGTTAAACCCAGGGTATGGCACTGACTGCTTGTTTATCATGTTATGTAATATATAGTTTATGTAGAGAGTTAGTTATGGAACATACAATTTAAAATCTTAAAGTTATAAAAATGGATTGTTCTCCCACTTTAGTCACTTTGGGGATAATGCCCTGTTTCCAACAACATAGTACAATTCTCTCTCCTGCTCTCTGTCTCTCTCTCTCATTCTGTGGAAAGGTCACAATGTTGTCTCTGTGACATAATTTCCTTCCAAGCCACTGCTCTGGAAAAAACCCATGAGCACAAGACTGTGCTGGGCCTTGGCTCCAGGGTCAGAATCCTATGGAAGGACGGAGGATGGCCATCCCTGGGTGCCCGAGCAAGGAGCACATGGTGGGGGAGGGGGGTGCAGAGAAAGATGCTGGCTCAAGGCCCCGTTCTGGTGAAGCTGACTTCAAATGCAGGGCTACTTAACCAGGCGTCCTGTCTCTCATCATGAACAGGCTAGATAGCACAACAGAGCCCTGTCTCCTGGAAGACTTCCTGATGGTGACCGAGGCACAAGTTGTAAATGCACAGAAGCACAGTAGTTAAAAACAAAACAAAATTGTGTTTCTTTTGATGTGTCTAAATCTTAATTAAGCCTCTCAGTATTCTCACTGTAAATGTTCACCTCCATTATGATGTCCGTAACGGCACCAAGTTAAAAATGACTCCACAATGGCACATCTGCTTTGGAAAACAGTCTGGAAGTTCTTCAAAAGGTTAAATATAGAATTGTCATATGATGCAGCAATTCTATGCTTAGTTATCTACCCAAGAGAAATGAAAACATAAAACTTAAACATGGACAGTCATAGTAGCATTATTCATAATGGCCAAAAATAGAAAAAAAACAACCCAAATATCTCAAATATCTCCCAAATTATGAATGGATAAATAAAATGTGATATGTTTATACAATGGAATATTATTCGGCAACAAAAAGGAATGTTATTAATACATGCTGCAACTCAGATGAGCCTTGAAAACGCTCTGCCAAGTAAAACAAGCCAGTCATAAAAGGCCACGTTATATGATTGCATTTATATTCAATGCCCATGATAAACAAATCCATAGAGACAGAAAGTAGGTTAGTGGGTTCCTAGGGCTGGGTGCGGAGAGAGAACAGGGAGAAAAGGAGAGTGACTACTCACAGGTAGGATTATCTTTCAGGGGGGTAATTAAAATATTCTAAAATTAGTTGTGGCGATGGTTTCATAATTCTGTGAATATACTAACAGCCACTGAACTGTGGATGTTAAATAACTGAGTTGAATGATACGTGAATTTCATCTTAAAAAGTTATTTTGAGAGTAGCTGGGCAGCTCCAAACTGCTGGTGGGAGGAAAAAGGATCTCCAGTCCAGCCAGAGCGCACATTTTTTCGGAGCTTTATTTGAACACACCCTAACAGCACCTGATGTCCACAAATGTCCCCTAGCCCTTCAGTGCAGAAAATACAGTCTCTCGAGTCTGCTGTTGGCCACGCCTAGTTGTAAAGCATCGAAGCCCCAGGGGCAGCTGAGATGGAATAGAATTATTTAAGAACAGCCTGCCCCCCTCTGCCCCAGAGCAAGGTCCTGACTAAACCCCCTCCCTGAGCCCATCACTACTACTTTGGGAAAGGAGATCACCTCTCAGAATCAAAAGCAGCTCATTGCCAAGCTGTATGTGTGTGTTGGGGGTCGGGGGGACTGAGGTTTACGCCATGCCTGAGTATCACAGAAGTAGAAAACAAGACTGTTCAAATGATAGCATGTTGAGGATGAAAGGAAATACAGATATAACCTGGAGTTCCACGCCAAGGGCTGGAGGAGAGAGGCACTGTTAGCAGGAATAGGAAGTGCCCATTGTTCTGTGAAGAAGATAAGGGTTACCAGGCCTTGGGGGCAGGGTCGCTCTTGAGGTACTTTGGGATACCCCGGCAGTGACCTCCAGCAATCAGACACACAGAGGAGAACGCAGAGCTGAAGGCCAGAGTTTGATTTTTGTAGGATCGCCCTTCGTCCACTTTTCTACCCATCTAATCATTCACCCACTCAGCCTCGCACTGAATGAGCGCTTCTTGAGTCCCTACTAAGTGCCATATTGTGCTGGTTCTGGAGAGAGAGAGACAAAGGACACCACGGCCCTGCCGCCTGGCCTCTTACAGCCTTGCGATCCGAGGCCGTCGCAGCAGCCCCTGTATCCAGGGGGCCCCTTTACACCCCGTGAGGGCGATAGCTTCTTATGTGATGTTAGACCTGAGGGATCTCAGAAGGGCTCACTGGTACATTCTGCAATCTTGACAAATAGGCAAGAAAGTTATCACCACCCTGGACAGATGAAAAAATAAAGGCTTAAGGGATTTATTCCAGGTCACTCAGCTGGGGTCAAGCGGGGGCAGGATCCAAGTCTTCTGACTTCTGTCAGATGTTCTTTCCATGGCCACTTGAAAATCAATGATCAGAAAAAAGAAAAGCCCAGCGCCCACAGTCCTACAGCGCTGTACACAGACGGCGAACTCGCGAGGGAGCACAGAACATGGCCGCCGCATCTTCCAGCACTGTCCTCTCTGTGACACCTGGACTGGGCTGTCTTGGCAGGAGCAAGGGCAAGCAGGTAGCCCGATGTGCCTGAGCAGTCGATTTTTCTGAGTCAGCACATTCCCTTGGGGATGAGCTCGGGGCCGCTCTTCGGTCCCTTAACTCCCACGACTCTGCAGAGCTGGCTGGGCAGGAATCTGCAGTCCGACAACACAGCACAATGTGTTCACTGGCTTGTCCAGCTCCTTACCATCCTCCTCCTTAGTTCTGCTGCGGTCAGTGGAATGTAAATGAAAGTCAGCTATGGGGGGTCTAGAAAAGTTTAGGGATTTGGGGTACAAGTGCTACCTACTTTCCCCTTTCCTTCTTCCTTCCTTGAATCTTGCAGCCACGAGGAAAAGACCAGGATGGTCACAGCATTGCCATCCCTGATGTCCCAGAGCCACTGGACCAAGCTGGCAGCCACATGCCTCACAACGTCTTTACACTTGAGCAAATAACCCCCGCCGTGCCACGCTACCGCCACCGCAGACAGATTCTGTCTCTTGTGAGGGTGCATTCTTGATTAACATAACCTGCGGTATTTAAAACCAGATGTATTCAAATCCTGACTAGTTGGAAAGTAAGTTAGTTACCTGACTTACTTAACCCTTAGTTTTCTCATCCATAAAATGGGAATAATAAAATAGCCTCTTAGAGTTTTTAGAAGCTAAAATAAGGTAACCAGGAAAGTACCTGGAATATTGCCTGGCACAGAGAATTAGCTCCCCGTCCCTTAAGAACCCTAAATTTGTTATTTTGATAATTGTGTTACTGCTTCTTTTTCTTTTAAGTACATTAACCTAAACTGCCAAGAAACTATCAATGATTTTTTAAAATACATTAATAATCAAGATATATTTTAGCTTTAAACTTTTCCATATTTTAGGAAGTTCATAAAATTTGTTTTCCTATTATGACATATAGTACAAGTATTTGTAAGAAAGCATTTCTGAGACAGTCACCTTTCACCCATGATAAATATTTACTGAAGCAAGATAATACTGAATAATATTAAAGCAGCTAATAAGCTTTCTTGGACATCTTTTCTTGGTTTACATCCCTTGCTAAATATTCCAAATGCTAACCCAATAATTAAAAAGATGTGATTCTTCTCTGGAGATGTTTGATTTCTAGTAAAGGTATACAAAAGTTGGGTTTTTTTTTTAAGTTTCTGTAAGCAGGGAATGGAATTAAAACAGTTAAAGGCAAAAATCCCATTATAAATTTCAAATGAGAGTTAAGTAGTTCGCTGTGAAACAGCATTTTTGTTCCAATACTAATATATGCACTCAAATGATTTATTATAGAAATTGAAAATAAGGGTTTTCTTCCCATCACAGAGGAAACTGCATTTTTCATTTTAAGAGTATCAGAGCACAGTGGCTAAGAGAATTGCCTCTGGTACCTGACCACCTGGGTTCAAATTCCAGCCCCAATGCTTAACAGCTAATATGTACTTGGCTGAGTTATTTAATGTTTCTATACCCAAGGTTCCCATCTCTAAAATGGACATAATTATGGGAGCTTTACCCCACAGAGTCATTCTAAAGGTTAAATGAGTTTTGAACAGTGCCTGACCCCCTGTAACCACTAGACATGGTCACCTGAACAATAAATGTGTTCCAGGATAGAGAGGTAGTTTGTCCTTATTTCCAAACAGCATTTTAGCTACGTGAAGACTTCTTTCTCTTCTGTACTCCGCAAAAGTTTGGCCAGCAGTGTTCCAAAGATGTGAAGCTCTGGCATCCTCCTATTTCTGGTGATTTTTAGTGATCTTCTCTGCACTTGGTCTCTAGAATCAAAAGAACTAGGCCAAGAGCAGTTAGCTGAGTAATGACGGTGGCCATAGCCCTTGAGACTGCAATGACAGGACAGCCAAAGCATGGATGCCATTGTCTGTCCTGCCACAGCCACTCTGCACAGAGGTTGGTCAGATCACCCCCTGTCCAAGGCCTGAGGAAGGTAGGCTCTAGGCTTGTTCGGTCCTCCCTCTGTTCAGGTACCGGGGCGTGGCTCCAGGCCACTTCACTGCTCCTCCCCACGGTGCCTTTGTCATACCTTTCTTAAAGTGACCGCAGCCGTAAAATGGTTGTCAAACAGAAGCCCCTCTAAGCCCTGTTTAGCCACACCTGTCACTACACCTGTTGGAGGAGAAGCAATTTGAACACATCCCTCAGGCCCGGCCTGTCTGACTCCTCTCACACAGGAATTGTCCAACTCGTGAACACAGACAGACAGAAGCAGGGGCAGGTTTTGGTGATTCTGCCATGAAGTGAGACAAAATGGTAAAAATCAGTTTTTCAAGATAGTTTGTACTCATTTTGAGTCTAAGAAGTAAAAAGGCAAACCTTTTCATTTGCAAAGCCCTATCAATTTTCAAGATAACTGAATTCACAAACTGAATCAGGTCACCTGATTGACTCAAGGTCCAAACGAACAACTGTACAGTATCTCTTCAACAACAGAAGCTATTAGGAAAAATCATTTTCAAAGTGGAGACCAACATTTAATGAATTTAACTTAATACGAGCCTGAGAAAAAGGTTGCATATGCTATGAGTTACTGCCCCCCAGTGGCCACACACATTATTGACGCGTAAATTTGACTTGGAAAGAACAGCATTCTGGTGGGGGCTTGCTGACTTTTCTTTTAATTTTAATAAAGGTGTTTTGGTTTGTTCGATGTTCAATGAAGTCTCACCATCTTCTTAGGTTGAATTTAGTAATCAGAACAGTGAGCCTACAAATCGAGAGAACAAAAACAGAACAAAGCAAACCCGGAAGTGAGGATGGGGAAATTCAAAGAGCTGCTTTGAATAGTATTTTAAAAAGAGAAAGTGCCCCTAATTTCCAGTGAAAACCACTCAGGCAACTTTCTGTAACAAAGGACTAATTGTCCTCCTCCCCTGGCTCCATGGCTCTAGGCTACTTCTTAGCATTTTCTGCTCTGAGGGTTGACAGAGGTAGGTAACCGCCAGCCCATCAGTTGGTCACCACTTAGCGGATAGCAGCGGGCACTCACCAGCTGCACCTACTTCGAATAAAAGTAACAGAGGACATACTGATGGCCCATAGATATATGAAAAGGTGCTCAGTGTCACTAATCATCAGAGAAATGCAAATTAAAACCACAATGAGATATCACCTCACATCTGTCAGAATAACTATCATCAATAAATCAACAAACAACAAGTGTTGGCCAGGATGTGGAGAAAGGGGAGCCCTCGTGCACTGCTGGTGGGAATGCAGACTGGTGCAGCCACTGTGGAAAGCAGTATGGAGATACCTCAAAAAATTAAAAATCGTACTGCCTTTTGACCCAGTGATCCCACTTTTGGGAATATATCCAAAGGAACCCAAAGCACTAATTTGAAAGAACATAAGCACCCCTATGTTCATTGCAGCGTTATTTACAATCACCAAGATATGGAAGCAGCTGAAGTGTCCAACAGTAGATGAGTGGATAAAACAGCTATGGGACATGTACACAGTGGAATACTAGTTGGCCGTAAAACAGATGAAAATCTTACCCTTTGCGAGAGCAATGGATGGATCTGGAGAACATTATACTAAGTGAAATAAGCCAGTCAGATAAAGACAAATACCGTATGATTTCATTTATATGTGGAATCTAATGAACAAACTGAACAAGCGAAATAGAGACAGACTCATAGACAGAGAGCAGGATGACAGCTAAGAGGGGTCGGGGAGGTCAGGGGGTGCAGGGATTGAGGAAAAAGGACTCCTGGACATGGACAACAGTGTGGTGATTGCTGCAAGTATGAGGGGATTAAATGGTAATGAAAAATATACAGTAAACATTTTTAAAAAATAAAATAAAATAAGTGGACTTTCACATTAAAAAATAACAGATGGTTCTAAATGAGATCTGGGTATTTCGTTAGGTTTCTGTGGATCTTATGTCAACTTTTTGTTAGAAGGTGCCACTCAAGGTCAACGTTAGATTTAGACGGTGCACATGTCCCCATCACCTATGCTGAACCAAACAAGCCTATATCCTTCTTAACTCCTTAAAAAGGAGCCCACAAGCCTGTCAAATGAAGATCAAATAACTCTACCAGTGTGTGTGGATGAGTGGGAATGTATAGAAATTATATTTGTTCTAAATTAAATTTTTTATGATCCCCTATTCTTTTAGGCTGGTGGATATTTTGGTGAAGCTTATTACCTGGGTTTCCTATAATGCACCCCCATCCTAGCCCCAGAAATGCCTGAGGTTCTGAGGAGCCTTATGCAGAACAGGACATTCAGGGAATGCCTACTGATCTTTGATCCACATTTGCGGTCACACAGGCGCTGTGGGAGGGGTGGGAAACTGAGCCATAACGTCATTAGAAAATTTGCTTCAAATTTCACAGCAAATCCTTAGGAGAATCATTGCTAAAAGTTGAGTCTTCTGACCACTCATGAAAGCTCACACACTTTTTAAAAAAATCATATTTGCATTTATCTTTTTGGAGTCACAACTCAGAGTTCACAGTATGTTTTGTGACATCACTCACTCCTACCTTTTCTCCTTCCCTCCAAATAATAATAATAACGTCTGACACTTACTGAGCTGTGCTAAGTGCTTTCCATTTATGATTTGATTTGATCCTTACATCAATACCACGAGTGCTTTTATTATCTCTATTTTACAGACGAGGTTCAGAGAGGTTAAGTAACATGCCCGTGGTCAGACAGCCAGTAGGAGGAAGAATAAGATCTAAGCTAAATTAGATCTTGAGTCTGCCTGGCTGTAACACCTATGTACTTAACTAGTAGGCTTTGTTGTCTTTTCTAGTAAAATCAGGAAAAGTGATGAAATTGTATATTTTTTAAAGACAAAATTGAATCAAAACATTAGTTGTTTTTTTCCTCCCTTGGGAGAATTTTAGATATTGTTTTATAAAACCACTGGCTGGAGTTCCTATGTTACTCTTATTTTTTCAGTGGCATACAAACACAGTGGATAAATTCATCTCCAAAATTCAAGTGTAAAATTATTGCAGATGTATGGTGGTAACTTAGAACTAACATTCTAAGGTTTCTTGCAATGAAAGTATTACCAACAGTAATTTAGCATTCTCATAGGGCAGTGTGGGGTATGTATTTCATGTCTCATCCTATTACAATGATTACCAAATCATTGGTAATCAATTTTATTCCCTTTATCCCTTTATCTTCATTTTAAGAGACTTCTAGAATCTCATGATGGACTTTCATAACCTAAGAAAAACTAGAGTAAAACCTCACAGCTACTGAAGAACCATGAAGGAAATAAAGATCCAAGAAACATAGGCCCAGGTTTTAAAAGCCAATACAGAGTGACAAAGACCACTTTTACTTTCACCTTCAAAGAGAACTTCTGAGAAGCTCAGAATTAAAAAGTGGAAATATCTTTTATTCAAGCCTGCCATCTTGAGGTCAATTAGAGAAATACTTAGCCTTTTGGGGGGAATCCTGTTCCATATGAAAAGAGCAGAGTTGTTTGGAATGAGATGTTTATTAATTGCAAGAATATGTAAAAGACATGAATTACTTTCAGGAAACAGAAATCCAAAGCTCGCCATTACGGGCACGTTAACAGTCACCACCGTTTGCTTGAATCGCATTTTGCTGCTGCCCTCCAGCCAGAGACCAGCGGAAGCACCTGCGGAGCTGCACAGGTTGTGCGATTGGTCAGTTGTGGTAGCAGGGACAGTACACGTGGCAGAGGACTCAGGGTGTCAGAAACGACTTATGATAGGATTTAAGGTTTAAGAAAACAGGCTTGGCTCTGGATTGGATGCTGCCGTTCGTAGAGCGCATGCGCAGAAACCAGTATTGGTGAAGTTTTATTAAGTTACGTCCACAGTTTATTCCTGTTTCCTTAGTTTTACCTGTCTGTTTCCAGGATCCCATCCGGGCACCACATGACACTTAGTTGTCATGCCTCCAGGGCTACTCTTAGGTGTGACAGTTTCTCAGACTTTCTTGGTTATCGATGACCGTGACAGTGCTGAGGCGCGCTGGCTGAGCATTCTACAGAGAGCCATTGGCATCTGTCTAACGCTTCACTCATGATTGAACGGAGATGACCAGCTTGGGGGAAGAAAGTCACTGAGATAAAGTGCTATTTTTATAACATCATATCGAGGGTGCCTACCATCAGCACGGCTTATCGCTGTGGATACTGACCTGGGTCCCCGTGTGTAATCGTCAGGCTTCACCACTATACGGTGACCATTTCCCCCACGTCCACATGGTCCTCTTTGAGAAGAAGTCACTGCGCATGACCCCCGCACAGGATCCAAGATTTGCATCCCCCTCCCGGATGGCAGATTATCTACATAAAGCATTTAGAATTCTCTGCACAGGAGATTTGTCAATTCTCTCCCGTTTATTTATTTATTTGATTACTTGTTTGCATTCGTGCGGACTCACAGGGACTTAGTTTATACTTTGGGTTATAATCCAATATGACTTTATTTTGTTGATCAGATCATTCCAGCTTCGGCCTTTGGATGTTCTTCCATTCGGCTCCTGAGTCTCTCTGACAAACCCCATCCACATGGCGGTTTTGTTCTGTTTTTCTTTGAGTACTTTCTTACTTACTGAGACTGCAAGGTGCTCCAGGCTCACTTTGTGAATCCTGGCCCAGTCCTAGAATCAGCCATTTCTCCAGGGAGCCCAGGTCTTTTTAAACTAGGAAGCAAGATCTGGGTGCTATGCGCGCCTGTGGTTACTAGGATGGCACCGTCTCTGGGCTCTCAGCTCACAGAGCAAGGGAATCTGTGTGTGTACACTCACCACGTACATACACTCATCTATACATAGTTCTCTGTGTAGCCACCTGTGTCTGTATTAAGCTGAGTATAGTTCACACTGATGTCTCCAAACCCTGATTCATTCCTACGCATATCATTCTAACCTCCCATTGGCTACCTGTAAATTCTCTCTACAATAGGAAGAAACCTGGCTTTCCCCATCTGCTATCCATTTTCTTAATTCTTCAGTTCCCGCGTACATGTATAGCAGTATCAGAATTGTTAACATGTATCCCTATGGGAAACAATTTTATCAACTAGAGTACAGTAAGATCTTACATTTTAAGGATAAATTTAAGTCTTTGAGAGCATAGCCTGCTTAAAAATTTTTATCTTTTCTTTGAAATATGAACTGTTAACAAACATAATTAAGTCCAGGTTATTTAAGGGGATGTGTAGGGTCTGGAAAAAGTGCCATTTTAGATTGAGAAGATTCTGTGAGAATTAAGTGGTCTGGTCTATAAAGACGATGCTTGTGTAACTGTGTGTCTCTGGAACCCAGCCACAGGGCAGCATTTACTACACAGGACTTAACAAAGCCTGCTGATAACAGGCAGATGGAACTAAACAAGGCCTTTCTCAAGAACACAAGACCCCAAAAAAGCCTTTGTTAGGTATGATTTAGTGACTCAAGGCAAAGTTTGTCTATAAAATACTGGTTCTAGGAGTCACTTCTGAACTTCTCAGCCCCTAGGAGAGGGCTGAGATATCAGAGACCTATGTCTATCATGTACTTCATAGACTTTCTCTAGTAGATAAGACTCAAGATGCTAAAAATAAGTAGACAGACAGCAAAGACATGCAGACATAGATGTAACGTAATTGCATCAAGGAAATAATAAAAATCTGAACAGGCAACCACAGAAGATATCCCAAGGAGCTTTATTCCTAGGAATACAAAATAAGCCTAATGCTGGAAGGCTTTAATGAAATATCAGAGCTTATTCAGTGTGAATTTCTATTTCAGGAAAGGGCAGGTGGAGAACAGGCAGACAAGAGGGGTCCCAAGTGTGCACACTGTTACTGATGTGAGGGCCCTGGTGCAAGGCAGGGACAGCTTCAGCTGAATTCCAGCCAAGTTCCTCGTTTGGTAATGCACTTCAGTGAAGAACCAGCAGGAGCAGTGAGGGCAAATGCACATGGGAACCATGGGGCAACTTAGAAGTATCAGGCCCTGGCTGGTGTTGCTCAGTTGATTGAGCGCCAGCCTGCGAACCAAAGGGTGGCTGGTTCGATTCCCAGTCAGTACACATGCCTGGGTTGTGGGCGGGGCCCCAACAGGGGGTGTGTGAGAGGCAACAACACATTGATGTTTCTCTCCCTCTCTTTTCCCCTCCCTTCCCCCTCTCAAATAAATAAATAAATAAAATCTTTTAAAAAATAAAGAAGTATCAGAAATGACTTATAACATTTGGGGAAAGTTTAAGGAAGTGGAGCTTTACTCTGGGTTGAATGCTGTCAGGAGATGGGAGTAATTCTATGGCTGAGTATCTTAGTAAGTCACCTAGAAGGTGGGAAAATTGGAGTGAGAGTCTGTAATTGGTCAAGAATGCAGCAGTCCTTCATATTAGCCAGAATGGGGGATACTTTGGTCATTTTTATGGTTTAGGCTATTCTTGGTTTTGTCTATGTTCAAACCTAACTAGCAGATGGTCTTGTTTTTTCTTGATCCATATGGTTATAGAGTGGTCTTGTTCGATGTTGATATTCTGTGAAATTATGTTCGACAGGAAAACATCATGGCCAGCCCCGATCCTAGCAACAATCTTGGCTGGCAGGGTCAAGCCAGCTCTCAGGTGTCAGTGGTGGCATTTCTCTCTCTTAAATGTCTAGGACCAAAACCTTGAAAACACACATGTGTGTATGCACGCCAAGGTTTTATTCATTTTTAAAAATTGATTTTAGTGAGAGAGTGAGAGAGATGGCACATGGAGATAACACTTCAACCAACCCAGCTACCCAGCCAGAGCTCCAGGTTTTATTCTTTTTTTTAAACTATTTTATAGATTATACTATTACAGTTGTCCTTATTTTTACACCCATGGCCCCCCTCCACCCATATCCCCCACTCCCTCAGGCAATCCCCCTACCCTTGTTCATGTAAACAGGTCATGTGTGTTAAGTTCTTTGACTATGGTACTTTACAACCCCATGGCTATTCTGTAACTACCTATTTGTACTTCTTAATCCCCTCACCTCTCACTCATTCTCCCACCCCCCAACCTCATCTCTTTATCTTTAACCTTTGGCATTTTAATTATGATGTGTCTTTTAATTATGATGCCTCTTTGTGTCCATCTTGTTTGGGACTCTCTGTGGTTCCTGGACTTGTATGTCTATTTCCTTCACCAAATTAGGGAAGTTTCCTTTCATTTTTTTTTCAAATAGATTTCTAGTTTCTTGCTCTTTCTCTTCTCCTTCTGGCTCCCCTGGGAAGTGAATGTTGGGATGCTTGAAGTTGCCCCACTTCAACTGTCCTTGTAAGGCTGCTTACACTGTCCTTGCTTTTTGGGTTTTGTTTTTTTTTTTAATTCTCTTGTCTTCTCATTCTAATTGGTTGTTTTTTGCTTCCTTATATTCCAAATCATTGATTTGATTCTTGGCTTCAACCACTCTACTGTTGTTTCCCTGAAAATTGTTCTTTATTTCAGTTAGCATACCCTTCGTTTCTGACGGGATCTTTTTTATGCTGTTAAGGTTCTAAGTTCCTTGAGCATCCTTATAACCAGTGTTTTGAACTCTGCATCTGATAGATTGCTTATCTCCATTTCGTTTAGCTTTTTTTCAGGAGTTTTGATCTGTTCTTCCATTTGGGCCATGTTTCTTTGTCTCCTCACTTTGGCGACCTGCCTGTGCTTGTTCCTGTGTATTAGGTAGAGCTGCTTTGACTCCATGTCTTGGTAGCGTGGCCTAATGTAGTTGGTGTCCTGGAGGGTCCAGTGGCAGAGCCTCCCCTGTTACCCAGGTTGGGTATTCGAGGTGTGCCCTTTGTGTGTGCTAAGTAAACCTTCCTCTTGTAGTTGAGCCTTGGTTGCTGTTGGCAGGTCAGTGTGAGGGATTCACCCAGGCCTGTTAGCTGCAAGGGCTGACTGTGACCACTGACCACAAACCTCCACCCCCCCATGGAGGATCAGCTGTGCAGGGGCAGGGTGGTGATGCTCTGATGTGGTCTGTGGCTGTCCATTGGGTGCGTAGGCCCTGGGGTTTCCCCGGTGGTACAGGCCAAGGTCAGCTTCCACCTGTTTTTGCCCAGGGCCACCCTGCCTGAGCTATAAAGCGATCTGAGGTGGCTGCTACTAGTTCTAGGCTTGGAAATTTCTAGGCGAAGCCAAGCTATGAATCTAAGCTGCTAGTTCCAGGCCTGGGGTTCACTGAGGCCAGCTGCTCCTTGTTGGAGAAGATTTAGGAACTTGAGAAGCATGAGCCAAGTCCAGCCCTTCATATGAAAAAGCAGCATGGGTGGGCCCGTAAGTTGGGTAGGGCAGCGTCTCTGGGGATCTCCAAGGCAAGTCAAATAGTGTTAGCCAGGTTGACGGAATCTTAGATACAGCACCAGCCTGCCAGCTCTGTGGGGCGAGGGCCCAGAAAAGGGACCATGACCTCTGCTCACCTTGATGCCAGGTACCTCAGCCTCCCCCTGCATGCCACTGGTGCCCCTCAAGCTGCCACCTGGGCACTGGAGCTCAGAGGGAGTGAGTCTGAGTAGTGAATCTGTGTGGGCTCTTTAACAGGAACTGCTTGGGGCTCCAGCAGTTTTTTCCATTGAATCAATCCCTGCTCATTTTTGCAGCCAGAAGTTGTGGGGACCTATCTTCCTGGCACTGGAACCCTGGGCTGAGGGGCCTGGCGTGGGGCTGGGACTCCCCACTCCCAAGATATTCCTCCCAAATCTTTATCCACCACACATGCATGTGGGACTGCCCACTTTGCGTCTGTGCCCCCCACCCCCCTCCAGTCTGGATGGATGTGGTTTCTTTAATTCCATAGCTGTCAGACTGCCATTCAACTTGATTTCTGTCGCTTCTGAATGATGGTTGTTCTATACTTTAGGTGTAACTTTGTTGTGGTTGTACAAAGAGGAGAGCCATGTCTGCCCATGCTACCATCTTGACCGGAAGTCTCAAGGTTTTATTCTTAAAAGCACACAGCCAAGGGTGTTTTGATAGAGGTACCAAACCGTAATCAACAAAGAACAAGGTTTTAAAATTTATAACAAATAGCTCTGTTCTTAAGAACCTTAATAGAAACTGGGCATGGACATTTAATCTGATTAAATATTACCAGTAATGGAATATTATAATGGTTAATTCTGTCAACTTGACTGGGCCACAGGGTGCCCAGGCATCTGGTCCCACATTATTCTGGGTGTGCCTGTGAGGGTGTTTCTGGGTGAGATTAACATCTGAATCGGTCAACTGAGGAAAGCAGACTGCCCTTCCCAATGTGGGTGGGCCTCACCCAGTCAATGGGAGGCCTGAACAGGACACAAAGGCTGAGCCAGAGGACACCCCCCTGCCTGTGCCCAGCAAGGGGAGCAGGAGTCTCCTGCCTCCTGACTCATCAGCTCGCCTGGGTCTCCAACTGCTGACTGCAGATCTCGGGGCTTCTCAGCCTTCATAATCCTGCGAACCAGTTACTTATAATCAATCTCTTTATCTCTTATAATGAATATAAATATTTATATATGATTATGTGTGAATCATACATGTATATACTATGTGTGTATGTACCTATATATGTACATACAGGCATATACACATGTAGCCTATTGGTCCTGTTTCTCTGGAGAATGCTGACTAATAAATATCAAGTTATTAACTGGTATGAGTCATACACAGAAAGTCTATTTACAAATGACCGGTTCTTGAACCTTTCCCATTTTAAAGAACATTTCACATACTTGAAATAAGAGTAAAAGGGAAAAGCAAAGGACTTAGTGAAAACTGTCCTTAATGTTCTTTGAGCAAAAAAGTTTCTGTAGATCCACAGGGGTCGCTATAACGGTGGAATATGTTCACCTGACGAGTGCTCCTTCATTCAAGCTTTAACTCATTCTTCCACCTGTCATAGACCCAAGCTTTATAGGCTTCTCTCATGAGACAAAAATGACACCAGATATCCTAGTTCCTGAGACATAACTGTAAAAGTTCTGGAAGTCTCATAGATACTAAGCAAATAAAAATTTTTAAAAAAGGAAAAAAATTGTATGAGGCCGAAAATTCAGAACTCAGACAGAAAACTCTATTGCTAAGTGAAGAAAGCAAAGCAGCCCTGGTTGCGTGGCTCAGTTGATTGGAGCGTCATCCTATAAACCCAAGGTTGAGGGTTTGATTCCTGATCAGGGCAGGTAGAGAGGCAACAAATTGTCGTTTCTCTCCCTCTCCCCCCGACACACTTCCTGCCTCTCTAAAATCAATAACTATATCATTGGGGAGGATTAAAAAAAAGCAAATAATCCATAAGATAATATTCAAATTTATTTTTCCATTGTGAAAAGTCAAGGCAGAATTATATTCAAATTGATTTTTATGTACAAAAATTCTTTAAAGAAATTCATGTGTATTGGAAGTCATTTAAAATCCCTCTTTAAGTTTTAGAAACAATCTTATGGGTTGTAAAGTTTATTAGGCACAGCAGTCTCTACCTATTGGAGTTCCTAGTTGGAGCCTCTTTAAGATTGTAGGCATCTGCATTCTAAAGATTTCCAGTTCACCTACACACCCAGGGGTGCATGAGTACCTTTTACTCAATGACTTTGGAAACTGAGCTTCCAAAATATATGCAGCAATTTAGAAGGAAGTGTCTGTTGAAAAGAGATAAGACCCTGGAAGATAGGGCCAGAATTTAGTGGGACTTAGAGAAATGGATCAACAGGATTTTGTCAGTGTGCCATGCAGATGAAAGGAAAAACAAGGTGGAGAAGAGCAAGTTAGATGTGAGTTTGTGCACCAACTCTTAGACTAAGAGTACTTAAAAATATCAGTACATTTCTTTGTATTTGTTCATTCTCATCATGCAAAAGGTTCGATGGTTTCGACATTCCTGTGCCTTAGCAGAAAGGCGGGCCCACCGCAGCTGTGTGCCAGCCAAAGCTTCCTTTCTGAGTCAGTCTCAATTTCTATGGCTTGGCAGTGTTGTATTGTAGTTTCAAAAACTAAGTGTGGTAAAACCACAGGAATTATTCTCCCCTAGGAGTCCAGCCTCCCAATTGACTCAAAGTCTGCACAAGTTATGGTAGGATTTTTGGTTTTGGTTTGAAGAATCAAAATCAGGGTGACATACTGGTAAGTTTTGAAAGTCCAGAGGTTAAATATCCAGCTCACCGATACATTGGCTATGAGATCTTTGGCCAGTTAGTTATCTGAGCCTCATTATCCTTCTAGGACTGTTTTTGGGGATAAGACCAATTAGCCCAGTGCCTGGTCCATCCCTATTAATAGTATCTAATAAATTGAAGGTATGGAAGGATATCAATTGACATTTAAATGGCATCTACTATGGGGCAGGAAGTGTACTAGTTATTTTCTTTTATTAGTTCCTTTAACCCTTACAAAGTCCCAAGGGGGACAGACATGCTTCTCTGTCACCTGACACTGGAAATGAGATTGTATCACAGCAAAGTATAACAGAAAATGCACTGACTGGGGGAGGGTGTCCTATTAGCTAGTTGCTAATTCCTCTTTCAGCTAATAGGTCACAATTCTATGACCCAATATGATAAAAGTTAATATGCATGGAGTTATAGTCAGGCTTCTCAATTTTGACAGAAATATTAAAGGGAAAAAATATCTTTAAGAAGCTGTAGTTACAATGAATCAGCATTTGCAGGGTTTTTTAGAGCAATACTTGGAAGGAACTGTCAGTAATTATTATTTCAGAACTTGTCTCAGCAGTCCGAAACCTGAAATACCTTTTGTCCTGGAAGCTATGGCTTATCACATCAGAGACAGTCAGAATTACAGCGCTGTTCAGTGCCTGGAAGGGGCACGGTCTTTTCAACTCTTCCCCTTACCTGCAAAGTCGCGAGTTGCCACCTGGTGATAGCAGAGTTCCACGCCATCTGAGAGCAGAGGGTGCTCCCAAACATGAAGTCAGCCACAAAAAAATGCTGATCGGTGTTTTTTTCTTATTATTTTTTTCAAGGAATAGGTTTCTCTATTTAAAAAAAGAAAAAGAAAAAATAAGGCTAAATCTAGGTTATTAATTAAATAAGTATTATCCACCCAGACATACTCAAGAATGAATTTGGGGGAAAATCACACAGTTGAACAAGTCTCTTGCTAGTCCTTCTTGCCGGGACCAGCTAAATCATTTTCCTGCCCTGCTTCACAGAACAGAGCCTGGTCACAGGGCTGTCCTCCTGCCTCGCCTGCAGCCTCTTTCCGCCACCACAGCTTCCCTGCTATTCTTCCCGTCCCATTTCCCTCTCTTTACCCACCCGCTCCTTCTCGATGGCTTTTCTAAGCCACAGGGACCTCTTTTCTGTCTTCTGGGAACTCTCAAATCCCAAATACTGTAGACTCTTTCTTCAAAGCTTGCATTTTTTATTCTTTGTTTTAAAAAAACTTATTTTGACAATTATCTCATGCTCTCTCTAGCTAATTTGCAAATAAATATTTTGAAAGGTCATGTATTTATTTCATAAATTTTTATTGCAAGCCAGTATTCAATTCTAGCACAAATAACAGTCCATGGAAAGTTTCATGCTTCAGACCTAAATATGTTTTAGAACCAGAAGAAGAGGGCAGTTTTAATTAATTTTCTTATTACACAATCAATCACTCAAAAGACTGCTAGCGTCTGAACCTCAATCACAAAGGCCATAAGGCCAGGGGGCTACCCTGACCGGTAAAATAGGTCTTTCTTTGTCACAACCATGTGTCTAAAATCTAGTGGCAATAATGATAGGAAAGGTTAAAAAGGCATCAAAACACATTCTGCTCTTAACAAAAGCAAAATGTACTAAATTCAGTTCCTGATTTTATCCTACCACTGCCCTGTACCCCAGTTACGAGTTAAAATAAACAAACCCTGTTTTCAACACACAGAGTTCTCTTTTCACTGTGCCGGGTCATCTGGTCATCTCAAAAAGACCACCTCTCGTTCAAAGGTAAAACACCGTGTTCTCCAGAATGCCCTTCTGTGTGGCTCATGGTTTGGTTTTCGTCACTAGAGGAACGGGCATGGCTAAGCCATCCTTCTCTGGAGGGCACAGTGGCTAGTGGTGATGGCTCCTTGAACTTTTGCTAACTCCAGATTTCCTCCAGGCTCCAGCTCTTCAGGCTGAAATCTCCGGGGAACTATATTCTCTGATCACCCCGTGTTTAGAGCCACTTTCCCCCGGCTCCGCCGCCTATGTGTGAGCGTAAGTCCTATACTGAGCCCTAACTCCTGCAATGCTTGTAGTGGCTCTATTGTCTGCTCTATTTTAATCGTTTCCATGATTAAAAATTGTACTAATGGTTATTACAGAAGATCAGGCAAAGAAAAATGTTCACAAAGTTCTGCAAAAATTTGTCTAGTGACAAAGGCAAACTAATTAATGGAGCCAACGGGAAAAATAAGTTTTCTATTTTTACAGATGGCCGAATTCACACAAGCAGAAATAATATTTGAATGCAAAGGAGGGCCCTGTGTTAGGTGTCTTTACTGATGAAAATCCTAGGTTTTTACTTTTGAAAACATTGCTTTTCGCTGCTTGCTCTCCTGCCCTCTCCGAGAAGGCCAGCCGCGCCGCCGGATTCCCAGGGGTTATTTAGCATATTCCCCGGCATGCCTCTTGCTTCACCTAAGCTATACCTTAGATTCATTTCCTGTTTATTAATACCTGAAATAGCAACTCTACTGACATTTAATGCATTCCACTGACATTGGCTAGCAGACTTCTTGTAATTGTCTGACCTTCTCATCCTCTCTGCATGTTAAAATTACTTAAGGAGTGGATGTGTAAAAGTTCGGTGCCCTACGATTGTTGGAGGAAAAGGTCACACAAATCCAATAAACACATAATTTTATTTTTCACTGGTGCTGAAGTCCATGATCTGGTACCATATGCTTTGGAAAGAAAGTGCAGAAAATCATTTAGCCTTCAGAGAGTGCTGGTAGGTCTCCCTAAATCCCATACCTTCCCTCACATGTCAATCTTCGTTTGAATTAAATTTCTATCACAGTGTTCTGGAGTACTGAACCTTTGTTTTATGTATGTTTTAAATTTTAATATGCAATAACACTGGGAAGAAGTTAACTATTAAACACGAAACTCAGAAAAGTTATGTTATAGTGATGTTTTAAATCTTAATTGAAGTTTTTTCCTTGTGAGGGCTAGGTTACATTAAAATTAAAATGAGAAGGGTTAATTTTATGCATCTGACTTTCCCCTCCATGCAGTACTGTATCTGTCAGGACTGGATAGACTTCTTCACAGTAACAACTCCCAAACCTCAGTGGCTTTTGGCCACAGAAGTTGATCTCACAGCACAGCATGCTGTGAGCCGGGAGGGAGGCTCTGCCTCCTGCTCTCTCAGGCCTCCTGGTCACTGCACACCCCATTGTACCCCAAGTTTCCAGAATTACAGGTGCAGAAGGAGGCGAGGTGGGGACTCATTATACTTGCTCTCAAAGCTTCTGCTTGGAGGTGACACATGGAACTTCCATTCACATGTCAGTGCCTGAAGCAAGTCACATGGCCTCAATTAACTTCAAAGTGGGTGGGGGATTATAACCTTATCATAGGCCAGAGGGAGAACTGGAATATGTATTCATGAGCCATAACTTCAGATTCCAGAAATATAAATATTTTATTTATTGCCATTATCAGATTTCATTATAATCTAGTGCGTGTACACATTATCATTGGGGCCAACATTCTCCCCGGGGGCTGAAGGCTGATTCCTTTGGTGAGGTGGGGGAGGGGGATAACAAAACTGTCTATTACAGTGGTCTGTGGCTGACCAAAGGGCCACATTATATAAGCAGGTATACACTATATTAAATTTTTATTGGTGAGGGGAGAAGTGCTTGGGGAAAATGTCTAAAATGACCCCTTACAAGGTTAATGAAAATAAGGCTGAGAGGTACTGATGCAGGAGAAAGCGTGCCGAATGGGAGAGTCAGGAAGTAGGAGTGTTCTAATTCCGGCATTTAAGTAGATTAATTAATTGATCACTCAGCTTGAAAACTTAGTTCTTCTCATCTTTGTATTAGTTTCCTAGGGCTTTGGTAACAAACTACCACAAACCGGGTGACATAAAACACTAGAAATTCATCCTCTCACAGCTCCAGAGGCTAGAGGTCCAAAATCAAGAGGTCAACAGAGCTGTGTTCTGAAGGTCCTGAGGGAAAACCATCCCCTGTGTCCGTCCTAGCTTCTGCTGGTAGCCGGCGACCCTTGTCATCTCTTGGGTCGTGGTGATGCAGCTGTAGTCTCTGCATCTGTCATCACATGTTCTTCTCTCGGTGTGTGCATCTCCAACTCTCTCTCTCTCCTTAACACACCACTGTGCACTGGAATTGGCCCACCCTCATGCAGCATAACCACATCAGAATTGATTACATCTGCAAAGACTATTTCCAAATAAGGTCACATTTGCAGGTACTGGGGGTTAGGACTTCAACGTATCTTTTTGGGGGACACAATTAGATTCTCAATAGTCCTTGATTCCATAACTCTGTATGACTTTTTTTTTTTGGCAGTGCCCACTGCATTCCAGGCTCTGTGTTTGAGGTAGAAAGATTCCTTTACTCAAAGCATATTTATTTAGTCCCTACTGTGTGCCAGGCATTGTTCTAGGCACTAGGATTACAGGCATATGGTAAAACAAACAAAACCCAGCTGAACAGTTTAACAAACGGTGGTACATCCATACTATGAATAATACTTTGCGACACAAACAACAAATTATAGATGCATATAAGTGGGATGCATTTACAGGGAATTATGCTGAATGAAAAAAGTTAAAAATTTTAACTCCAGAAGTTACATACTGAAATTCCTCTCAGTAAACACATTTGAAATGACAAATTTTAGAACACAGGACAGTTAATAGTTACAAGGGTTTAGGCAAAGGAGTTGAAGGAAAGGTAATGTGGTTACTAAAGGGCAACATGAGGGACCACTGTAATGAAGGAGCTGCCCACTATCTTGAGTGTGATCTAAGCAGGTGATAAAACTGTACAGAGCTAAACATATACACATGCACAATGCATACAAATACAACTGGGGAAACTGAGTAAGAGTGGTGGATTTAATCACTATCAATATCCCAGTTTTAATATTATACATAATATACTGCTATAATGTTATTTGGGAGAAACTGGGTAAAGTGTACATAAGTTCTTCTCTGTTTTGTTTCTTACAACTGTACGTGAATCTACAATTACTGCAATAAAATGTTTAATTAAAATTTTATCTGGAAAAGAAACTGCACGGTAAGAGGCTACCAAAAATAAAACACAAACAAAACACCACTGAAGGAGCTATATCTTACTAGACATCAAAAAAACAATAGAACAAGAGTTAAACAGAGCGCTGTTAGTGCAGGGAGCCAATCACACATAACAAAGAATCCAGAAACAGAGCCATGTGCGCATTTGAGAAGCTGTATTATGAAGGCAATACTTCCTATCGCTGGGGAAAGGGAAAGTTGAGTGATGGAAAAGTTTATTATTAATTTGGAAAAAATAGAGCCTTATGTCATACAACACATAAAATAAATTCAAGCTAGATTAAAATTAATGTATAAAGAGCAAAGCTATATAGCTGGTCCTAGATGGACTACAGGAGGATTTTTAAAAATATATAACTTTAAGGTAGGAACGAGGTTTTGGAGAAAGGCAAGAAAAAAGAAAAAGAAAAAGAAAATGGACAAAGTATTTTAAAGGAATTATTAGCATACAATTAATATATCAAAATGTTTTTGTTCATTAAATTACATGTGATAGGATCACAGTTTGTAAAACTTCATTAGCAGTTAATTTGCTATTTTGCAACACCTAGAAAATAATCAACTTGCCCAGGGAAACTAATGAATTTGCCTTCATAGACAAGTGATTCTATTGTAAAAAAATGATCCTACCCGAACACGTGACTCGGTGGGTCTTCCGATAGCCAGCTCATGAGGCACAGCTGTGCTCTGGCCCATTAATACTTTGCTAATTATGGCACCTCATCTTAGTTTGCCATAGGCTATCACTTTTTTCCAAGTTTCAAGGAGTCATTTTTATAGCACATTAAGACCAGTCTCAGGTGTCCTTGGCAAGATGTTAAATTATGAGTCACAGGAGAGTGTCACATATCAACAAACTCTTCCATATCTGGATTTATATTCCTTTCAGTACCCTCAAGATCCATTTCAGGTATGTTCTCCCACTTCTTGCTGGTATTATTTTAGCTAGACTCTGTAGCTCTTCTGTGAAATATCTCTTTACTTCTCAAGCCTGGGCAGCGCTCCCACAGTTGAGCCATGCTACAGCTTGGCAGTAATTACTGATCTCAGAGCGACGGCGAGGAAGGGGAAAGGCCTTGAGGAAGGCAAGCATCAGTGTGAGAGGCATTTGTCTTGGTGATGTCTTTGCCTGGTCTCCAGGCAGAGGAGGATTGCTCTCCTCCAGCAGAGGGGGAGGGAGCCTCATTTGCCAGGCCAGAGGGTTCAGAAAAGCCTGAGAGTTCAAATTTCTCAACTGCATTTACTCTGATGTCTCCTACCTAGTTCTCCGCATCCCACCTCTTCCCTTTCACTATGTGCAGGGGACCACGTGTAGGGGACTTGTTGGGACATCCAATTGTTTAATGCAATGAGAGTTGCCTGGACTATGTATTCACACGCGCGCGCACACACACACACACACACACACACACATTTTTTTTTGGCAGGGGCGGGGGGCAATTGTTACAAACAGATCCTGGACCTAATTTTCAGTCCCACTGTGTCCTGTTGTTGCACGAGATGAAGTCTCTTTAAATGCTGCTAAGTATGTTTTCTGGCTTGTTGGTAAGGTTGGCATTTTCTTCCTTCATGCAGCAGTAGCACTTAATAGTAGCCACCCAATTTGAGTGTTCTTATATGTAGTATAGCTCCATGCCTTTCAAATACTACACATATTATGGAAGTGCATCCCCTCCCAACTCACCACAATCTTAGTCATTGTGATACTATGGCATGTGGGGTTATCATCCCCAGTTACTGCCAGTAATGGAGTCTTTGCCGTCAGTGAATGGTACAATTCCAGAACTCTGTCCTGAAAATCTGCTTCCTATTACCATTTCTGATAGGCCTTCTTAGTTGGGTTCTCACAGAAGCAGACCTCAAGACAAAGATTTGTATGCAAGGAGTTTACTGGGGAGATTGATCCCAGGAAACAGCAGTAAGGAAAACATAAGAAAAGTGAAAGACAAGTTCAGTTAGCTCAGTTGGTTAGACTGTTGTCCCAATGCCAAGGTTTTGGGTTTGATTCCCAGTCAAGGCACATACAAGAAACAGCCAATGAATGCACAAATAAATCAAACGGTTGATGTCGAGATGTCTCTCTCTCACCCCGCCATTCCTCCCTTCCTAAAATCAATCAATAAAAATTTCTTTAAAAAGTCAAAGAAAACCAATAAAATGTACCTTATCATAGAAGGTAACATTGTGAAAATCTCAAGTTTAATACTGAAGGGGAAATTATGTAAATGCATGCCTCAGAGTTTGTCTCTGGAGGGGTTGGGGGAGGAGTATTTATAGACCACCTTCTGCCAGGGTGACCTGAGGGTCCTCCTGAGTGTTGGTTTCCTAGCATTTTGACTGCTAACAGACACAGGGTTTCTTTGGGGGTGATGAAAATATTCTTGAAGCGGATGGCTGCACAAACTTGTGAATGTACTAAAAACCACTAAATTTTATAGTTTAAAAGGGTTAGTTTTCTGGTAGGTGAATTAAATTTCATACAATATATGCAGATGGTCACTCCACTAGATAAAATATCTGTAGATTTAATCCATTGTTTAATAGTTAACCAGAGATAAGGATGTGTCACAACAGATTCAACCATTTACTGGTAGGCAGCGAAATTGTTTACTGCTTTTTGTCTTTACAAAGTATTTGTATGTATTTATTCTTGTTTGTTTATGCTTTTATTCTATAAAGCAGATTCCCAAAAGGGCCATTTCAGGCCAATTTTTAGTAGATACCTTAAGTTATTTTGCAAAAATTTAACAACTCACTTTTCCTCTCAGCCACATATGACAGAGCTCACTTACGTTCACTCTCACGAGCACTGAATTTTTTTTTGCTCAGAGAGGTAAAAATTATGTTTTTATTTCCATCTGAGATTCAGTATCTTTATATGTCTATTGGTCTTTTTCAGCTTCTACTTTTCTTACCATTTGTCAGTACAATTTACTTTATAAAAGCTGTTAAATTTTATCATATGCCACATCAAGTATTTTTCTCCTTTATTCTGTCGGTATAATGAATTATATTCCTAATCATTATATTTGGATTGAAAATAACTTGGCCAGATAAGCTGTTATTTGAATAACTAGAATTTCTATTTTTTACTTAGAATATTTATATTTCTACTAGTAAATAATATTGATTTATAGTTCTCTTTTCCAGTTATATTTATCTGGTTTTGTCATTTGGCCTATCTTCACTTCATAAATAAGACTTATGGGATCTTCTCATCTTCTTCCATGAATAGTTAAAACAGGAATCATCTGTTCTGTGAGGCTAGATCGGTTTCAACGATAAAATCGTCAGGGCCTGAAGCCTTTCTAAAAGGCGGATCTTTAGCCGTGTTTCTAATTTGTTCAATGTAATGGTTTATTTGACTTTCTATCACTTCTTAAGTGAACCTGGTTTATTTATATTTTGCCAGAAAGTCATACATTTCTTTAAGACTGACATATAGTTGTATATATTCTTTTATAATTTAAAAAATGTCTTTCATAACTTTCACAGTTATGTTGTAAACGTTGCATGTTTTCATTTTCCTCTCTTTTATCCTTAATTATGTTTGCCAGGGTTAACTAAATTGTAAGTAACAGGTTTGTTTTTATGTCTTTTTAAGTTGTTATTCTTTTTAAGTTAATTTCACTTTCATGAATTCTTTCCTCCTACTTTCCTTTCCCAAAAAAAGATTTTATTTATTTATTTTTAGAGACAGGGGAAGGGAGGGAGAAAGAGAGGGAGACAAACAGTGTGAGAGAAACATTGATCGGTTGCCTCTCACACGCACCCAACCCAAGCATGTGCCCTGACCCGGGATGGAGCCAGCGACGGAGCCAGCGACGGAGCCGGCGACCTTTCACCTTGCGGGACAGCACCAACCAGCCGAGCCACACCAGCCAGGCCCTCCTACTTTCTTTAGGTTTATTTTGGTTTTCTTTTCTATTTGTTAAGTTGCACATTTAGCTTATTTTCAGTTCATTCTTTAAATAAACACTTTGAGTTATTCATTTTCTTTTAAATATAGTTTCAGCTGTGTCTCACAGGGTTTTTGATTAAAAAATGTTTTCATTTTCATTACTTTCTAGATAATTTGCCATTTCCATTTTCTTTACTTTGGGGATGGTTTAAAAGAGTTTCTAAAAACTGTCTCTAAATTGAAAGAGAAATACATGTCCCTGGGAAAATACTGAAACAGTATAAAAGGATGTGCTGTAATAAGAGAAAACTCATCTTAATCAGATTCCAGTGTTTCTCCAGTCACATGAACATACTGTACAGATATATGTTGTGAAACATATTCCTTAACATTTATTTTATTTTGTTAGAAGGTTTCCTATGGTCACTGGTGTGGTGTGGTCGATTTGAGACGCCAACAGCTTGTTCTACTCTGGTCTTGAATCTCTAACCCCACCACAGTTCAAATTTTAGAAGGGGTCATGGAATGGACTCAGGCGGTTTTCTGCATTTGTGGATTTCTGATACTGGTTTTATTTTGTTTGCTGTGGAAACCTAGAGGTGAGATTAACTACCTCCTTAAATTCATCTGTTAGGCATCTTTAAGGGATAGATTCCACTCCTGGTGGAGAGGGTTCCTTTTGTTTATATCCTATGATGGCGGTGCCAAAAGGTATTTGCAATTTTGCTACCCTGCGAACTCTGTCTTCCTTCCCCAAACCACCACAAATAAAAAATCCTTCTAAGTAAAATCTATGCTTACCTTGCAAAGACGGCTTCAAGGCAAATTCTCCAGCAGACTCCCCTTCATCTAGATTACCTAAACACTTGCAGTTCCTGGAATGGTTCCTAATGATCTCCACATCCTGTTATTCACATTCTTTTGAAATCTCCTTTGTGTGCGTGAGATGAAGCAGACGCCATAGGAAGAACCCGTGGTACAAAGAACTGAGGGCAGCCTCAAGCCAACAGCTAGCAAGGAACTGAAGCCCAAAGGGTAACAGCCTGCAAAGAACTGAATCCTGCCAGTCACCTGAGTGAGGTAGGATGTGGATCCCTTTGAGTTAGCCTTGATAGGCCTACAGCTTCCTGAAAGACCTAGTGTCAGAGAACCCATTTAACCTGTGCTCATAGTCCTTACCCGAAGACACTGGTACTATAAATGTTGTTTCAAGCCACTAAGTTTTAGGGTAGTTTGTTATAGAGCAATAGATTACAAATACACCAGTGTTTTACAAATTCCTTGTAAAACCTGTAATCACTGGGAGTTGTTTTTTCAGGTAATTGGTTTGGAGAAAAGAGTTATGTGCCTCATGCAATCCCAATCACATATTCCCGTCAGCTCATACTTTCCGAAAAGACCTCAAATGCAGGTTTTAGAGATTAAAAGAGACAAAAAAAATGACAGATGTGATCAGGGGGAGAAGAAAACTTAAAAAGAGAAATATTACCACTATATATATGCCTATTAGAATATATGCCTATTAGAATGGTTTAAATAAAAAATACCAATACCAATTCCCAAAGAGGATGAAGACCAACTTGACTGCCCAGGCTTTGCTGGTGGGACTGCAAAAGGGTAACGGCCATTCTAGACAACACTTTTGCAGTTTCTCACTGAGTTAAAAACACACCACATGACGCAGCAAGCACACTCATGAACAGTTATTTTAGAGAAAGGACAACTTTTGTTCATACAAAAACCTATACAGGAATGTTCAGAGTAATTTTATACGCAAGAGCCAAAGCTTGGCATATTAGCCGGGCTCTTCAGAGAAACAACCAATAGGGGGTGTGTGTGGGGTTCTTTGTGCTGATGGAAGAATTCTGTGATGGTTATATAATCTACACATGTGAAAAAATTTCCTAAAACTATACCCCCCAAAAAGTGAGTACAAAAACTTGGGAAATTCATATATGGCCTGTAATTCAGTTAACAATATTGTACCAATGCCGGTCTCCTGATTTTAACACTGTACTATGGTTATAAAATGTTGACACATATTGAATTCTTTTTAGCACAGATATAGTGTCACAGTATATTAAACACAATGCTTTGCCATCTAACTCAATAGCAAAATAATCTACTCTACTACACTCTACTACAACTGTGACAATTTGACAACAATTTTTTTCCGCTTTTCTTGTTTTGACATGATGGGTATACACTGATATTTTAAAAATTGGAGTATGGTAGTATCTGTGGCCCTTGAAATGCTGTCAAGTTATAACTGTGTCACAGAAGCTTGCAGTGTGCCGGGCAATAGTGCAAAGTGGTGCGTGCACCACACGCAGTCTCTGCAGTAACTGCTCGCCCCTGCTGCTGCAGTGAGAGCAACCCCAGACAAGACGCACACGAATGAGCATCGCTGTGTTCCGGCAAACTTTATTGATGGACACTAAAATTCGAACTTCATATAACTTCACATGCTACAAAACATTATTCTCCTTTAAAAATTTTGATAATATAAAAACCGTTCTTAGCTTGTAGGCCACACAAAAACAGGTGGCAGGCCAGGTCTGCCAACCTCTGCCTTAACCTCCTGGGACCTGTTCTACGGGTGGGGGAAAATAACAAGAAAATTAGTGAACGGACAAAATAGGTAATTTTGTGTTAAAAGAAAATTAGATAGTGAAGTGGCCAGGGGTCGTGTCTCTGAAGGAATACGAAGATGAACCTGGATGGAGCCAGCCAGGGGAAGCGCTGTGTGCAGAGCGCCCTAGAAAGAGAGAATTGCAAGGACAGGTGGGAGGCAGGCACGAGCCTGGCAAATTAGAGAAGCCAAACCGGGATGGGTGGCATCGTTGTTAAGAATTTAACTCTAATTAGTTGACTACAGTAGGATTTAGCCAAATTTTACACACTGTTTTTGTGGTCTCTTGCTAATTTAAATGACCACACAAAGAATTATGAATTTAAGAAAGGAGAGAGAGAGAAGGAAAAAATATTTTTATTTTTGCCAAAATAGTTCTAGGGAAATACAGTATCTCCTATATGATCCAGAATATTCAGAACAAATATAGTTGGACCACACAAGTTTTTTCATTAAATGCTCATCCTTAAGTTATGCTGCTTCATTTTATATTTGCTTACAATACAAATGTTTTGCTTATTGGATGATTTAAGGCCATTCATAGCAGTTTTATGTAAAAAGTTGTTTCGTTATAAAACTTAAAAGATTAAATCCTCAGTTTACATTGTTTTTCTTTTTATATTCAGACCAATTTGTGTGTGCCAACCTTGTTCTAATTTCTTCTAATGCAATGGAATAAAAATCATTTTTAAGTTTGCATTGATTTGTGGCAATATTTGCATTTCACAACCAAATGCTACACTATTTCCTTTTAAATGGCTATCACTTAATTAGTTCCACTTGTTCAGCAATTAATTAGTTCCAGAGACATCTTATTTTGCTATTGAACCTGAATATTGATAGTTGGAGCAGATACTGTATCGGGATTGCAATGTATGTATTCCAATCGCACCACATAAAAAGTTTTCACATTTGAAGAAAAGTTCTTCATGGTAATATCATCTAATATCTTTCATAATTGTGAAATACACTTCAGCTAGTTTCTTTTTTTCATTTATTTTCTCCAGTACTGCTTCTAGTAAATATGAAGCAAAAGGAAGCTGTAAGAGAAACACAGAAAAAAAGATTATCAAAACTCTATATTTTCTTCAGTTCAAAAAATATACTAAATATCATTAAACCATTAGAACTCAGCTGTCTGCAACTTTGCAACCGTAATGGTACCCTACTGGGTCTCTTTTCAACTGATCCTGCTGGTTAGTGTGGGTAATTTTGTCTTTTATAATAAAAATGATAAAAGAGCTGAAGTAAAATGAAAAAAGATAAACGCCTTATTGAACAATTCATGGTTTACTGACCATGTTAATGATGTAATCTGCAATCCAAGCAGCTACGCCACTCACCCTCAATCAGCTGATCGATAGCAGGTTACAGTCGTCTCCAGGGCCCACAGGCCCACAGAAGAAGTACTGTATGTTCATCACTCATAAGAGAATGAGAGAGATCTATCAATACACTTGTCTGTGTTAGAGCTGAATATCTCAAGTTGTTGGGGAAAATTTCAGAGGTAAAAAATGACAAAAGTATATTCATTGATTAAGTTGTTATAGAAAAGTTTGTTTGGCATATCAAAGTGTAATACACATGTTGCAAACTGCTGAGTTTATGAAATGTAGAGTATATTTTTACATTTCATAATTTATATAACTTTCCTGGTAAAGTTTTATTGTTCCCTCTGCTTCACTGGGTTGCCTATAGAACTCCAACTCATACAATTTGAAATGTTCACCAAGTACCTCCCAAAGCCCTGTCAACTTCCTTTTATCCTTCTTCCTGGTTATATAGTCTCACATAAGAGGTTTATAGTAATTAGTAAGTTTATTAAGTCATTTCTTGGAGTTGTCCTTTTGATTAAGCAGGGAATGGTTACTTTTGTATTCCTGAGTATATTACTGAGAATGTTTGTATGTCCAGATCTCTTCCCAACAGAGAAGTAGCATGAGGTCCTATTTTATGCTAAGATGACCATCACCCCTATCACTGGTCAGCAACTGACCAAAGACGCCTCCATATGAGTTGCTTAGCTGTGCTCAGCTCCGCCGTGCTCAGCTAAGATGATTACAATTAGCTACACCAACCAGAATGGTTCTTTTCCAACTTTGAACTGGAGTAAAAAACATAGGCCAGCAGCAGTGAAAACCATCCAAAAAGGTGCGCGCGAGCGCGCGCGCACACGCACAATAGATTACACAGGCCATGAAGGAGAAATAGAGAACAAAGCTGGTCCAAAGAATTGCATTAGATCCTAAATAACTTTCTAGTTTAACTGCCTTCTTATCTTTATGATAAACTGCCTTCTCCTTCAGGAAGTCTGAGTCTACATCGGGACCCACTACATCTTTAGCCTGTATCAGGAGCTTTACATATTTGTCTTACTGGAAACCTACCGCTGCAGAAAGCATAAGATACCAAAATATCATATAGGTTCAGTTCTAAGGTACAGTTGAATATAAGAGACACACACTGATTTTTTAAACATCTTTTTCTGGGATAAAAACTCTACCACTTGAATATACTCACACTTCATACACATTCCAATTTCAGAAATGTAAAAATGTGGGGACAGTGTATCTTAGAATCAATGAAAAAGTATAGATTTGGTAGATTTACAACTGAAACTATACTTAAAATATGATGGCTTGGAAAGTGCTTTAAAAATTCACAGTCTGTTTGCCATATGTTTTTAAAGTGCAAAATGTTTTTAAAACAATAAAAACACCTGAATTTTCTACTACTCTGGAGTCAGATTAAGTTAAGAATCAATTAAATTATCTCTCTGTGACTCTGGAGGGGCTAAGCCTCCTTAGAACTCCCCCACATAGACAGAGCACAACCATTCTTTTACTGAGAGGATTTTGGAGTTGAAGTGTAACTTGATGGGTCGACAGCAAAGATTCCTTCTTACTTGTCCTATCAAATATATTTTAAACAACAAACCCAACAATTACACTGCCTCAGGTTTTATTTCGGGTGACATGTGCCAGGGACTACGAAGTCCAGAAAGCCTGCCTGACTTTCACTTCAAAAAGGAGAAGCGATACTTATGAGAGTGTAGTTACACAAGCTTGAGTTCTTTAGCATAAGAAGGAAAATGAAAAGGTGAAAAGTTCATACTGCGTGAGATTTCTTAGTGTGAAAATTCAACTGGGACATTAGAATAACAATTGAGAGTTTTGCTTCTCTACACTGCAGTCTTAAAGTGGGTCTTCTAGTCGTTTTTGCTATCCTGTTGTAAAAGATGTTTTCTATTAATGGAGGGGTTTCCCCTGATTTCACACAGATTATCAGTTTCTCTTACATGGAAACACCTATAGATATTTGTCTTTAGCAACTGGTAAGCCACTGACAATCTCAAATTTATCACTTATGCTTACAAATTGTGGCTTCATTTAGAGGTGTTTCTGTACAAACGTAAAATATGAATCATGGTTGCAGACGTTTGAGAGCCACCTGGGAAATACGACAAACCCTAAAGATCATGACTGTAAAACACAGAGTTACATAATTCAGAGCACCAGCACTACCTGGAATGTACTCCCACTGACATAAAATTAAAAACGTTTTGTGTTGAAAGAAAAACATTGAAATAAGGGTAACTGTTTAAAACTACAGGACAAGATGAACATTTTAACCATTTTCATTCTTATTTTTGGCTTGAAAACTATTATCGAAAAGATATCACTTTAAAAATACAAATGACTTTAATCTAGCTTGACTCATACTAAAAGTGGAGATATTAAATTTTATGTATTATACCTACTTTTACAGCAAATATGATTTAGTGAGACTGAGATTTAAAAGAGGTCCGTACAGTTTGATTGTTGTAAAATGAATGGTGCAAAATTTAGTATAGATATTTACACATACACAATATATAAACACATACAAGTACACAGTATGTATTTTTATATGTCTATTATATAAACATTTAAATAGGATACACTCTATTATCTTACAATTAAAAGATTACACTTGTTAAAATAACAAGAATGCTGTCAGAAGGAACAATTCATCTCTAATTTAAATTTGGCATTGAATTTTGAGTTAAGTTCCTAAATGTTGCTTATATTTTGGGCACGTATGATATATATATATATATATCCGAGTTCTGCTGAAAACTGACTCACAGAAAAGGCAGTATTTGCTATTCTCAAACTTTGATAAAGGCTATAATTTGTTTTCACTTTCATTTTTGGTCCCAATTTTTATAGTGGTAAAATATACATAATATAAAATTTACCTTTTAACTTTTAATCATAGATGTCTTTTTCTAGAAACATGAAAATAGGCTTGAAATCATTAAATTTAAAAAAATTCCAGCAAGACTCTGAATGGAGAATTTTAAACTTTTGCTATTTCGGTTAGATGTGAGAAATCTGTGCGTGACTGAATATGTAGGTTTATGTATGTAAGACAGGGAAACCGTGAGAGTGTATGCGTGTGTGCGTGTGTGTGGGTTTTATAAGTAGAAAGCAACAGAGTAAATACGTTCAGAGTTGAAATGAGAAACTTTCAGTTAACTTCCAGGCTGGAAGTTACTTTTTGTTTTCTTTTTTTTTAAAACAAAAGCCAGGGAGATTTATAAAGCCCTTTGCCTGCCATATTGCAAGGCATTCCACGGAAGGTAAGTGTATTTTGTAGAAAGGGTATTGGGGAAAGAGCCATTTTAAACTTCAGCATTTGCCAGGTCTGAAGCAACTAAAAGCAACAGGGATATTTAAAGCTAAAGAAATACCAGAAGTCTATATTCTAAATTCTCAACGTAAGGTAGAAAGACAGAATTTTTGATATTGTCCCTGTACAAGAAAATTTATGGGACAAAGTGGGCTACAAGGGGTTGAATTAAATTCAGAAAAGGATTAGCAAATAACAGAGAATAAGGCAACAATAAAACCAAAATCAAGATTATTTTATAGCCGTTCCTGGCTGAGGGTTTTTACACAAATCCTAGTAAAGAACCATATTGTGGTTATAAATGTATAGTATTTGTTTTAAACACGTATACATACTTTATACCCATAATTAATTATTTAATAATTTTCAAAATTTACATATTTCAACCGTTTGTTTATTATCTTCCATCCCCAGACATGTAAGCTCTTTGAGGGCAGTGATTTTTGTCTCTCTCGTTCACTGCTGTACAACTCAGTCTGACAATACACAATACACAGTGCGCATTCAATAATTTTTTAATGGATTCCATACAATCAGTTCAGCTTTATCTCCACTAATTCTTTCCACTGCCTTTTTATAGATTTTATAAATCCCCAAGTACAAAGTACTCTTTCAGGTAGTATTCATAAATAACTGACTCCTTATTTGGATATATTAGGAGGTAGTATCAATTACAGTAAAATACAGAAACACTTGTTCATATGTCAACTGAAATAAAATAAAGTTTCTCACTTATTCATAGTTATGGCCAGTAGAAAGACATTAAAATGAAAATGTACTTAAGGCAATCTTCCTAATGCTGAGGGACATATTATATGTGATACAAGATCTTTATTGAATTTACTTTTAAAAAATTTTATTTTTCAATTACAGTTTGTAATTGAAAACATTGTTTTCAGCATTATTTTGTATTAGTTTCAGGTGTACAGCATATCAGTTAGACAATCACATACCTTACAAAGTGATATTTCAGGTACTCACCTGGCACCACACATAGTTATTACAATATTATTGACTATATTCCCTGTGCTGTACTTTACATCCCCATGCCTATATAGTAACCAATTAGTACTTATAATCCCTTCAAATTTTTCACCCAGCCCAAAACACTTTCCCTCTGGCATTCTTCAGTCTCTTCTCTGTATTTATAAGTCTGTTTCTATTTTGTTAGTTTATTTTGTTTAGTAGATTTCACATATAAGTGAGATGACATGGTATTTGTTTTTCTCTGACTGACTTATTTCACCTGGCATAATACCCTCTAAGTCCATCCACGCTATCTCAAATGGTTAAGATTTCATTCTTTTGTAAAGGCTGAGTAGTATTCCATTATGTAAATGTATCACAGGTTTTTATTATCCACTCATATACTGATGGACATCTGGGCTGCTTCTATAGCTTGGTTATTGTAAATAACGCTGCAATAAACATAGGGGTGCATATATTCTTTTGAATTAGTGTTTTGGGTTTCTTCAGATATATTCCCAGAAGTGGGATTGGTAGGTCAAAAGGCACTTCCATTTTTAATTTTTCGAGGAGCCTCCATAATGTTTTACACAGTGGCTGCACCAGTCTGAATTCCCGCCAACAGTGCACAAGGGTTCCCTTTTCTCCACGTCCTCTATAATACTTGTTTCTGTTGTTTCTATTGATGATAACCTTTCTGACAGGTGAGAAGTGATATCTCACTGTAGTTTTAATTTGCATTCCTCTGATAATTAGTGATGTTGAGCATCTTTTCATATGTCTATTGGCCATCTGTATGTCCTCTTTGGAAAGTGTCTATTCAGGTCCTCTGCCTACTTTTTAACTCGTTTGTTTGTTTGTCTTGGTGTTTTCTGAGTTCTTTATAAATTTTGGAAAGTAACTACTAATTGTATGTGTCATTGGCAAATATCTTCTCCCATTCAGTAGGTTGTCCTTTTGTTTTTTTGATTGTTTCCTTTGCTGTACAAAAACTTTATAGTTTGACATAGTCCCATTTGGTTTTGTTGTTTGTTTGTTTTCCTTGCCTGGGGAAATCCATCAGAAAAATATTGCTAAGAGAAATATCAGAGATTTTACTGCCCATGTTTTCTTATAGGAGTTATATGGTTTCAAGTCTTACGTTTAAATCTTTAATCCATTTTGTGTTTGTTCTTGAGTGTGGTGTAAGAAATTGATCTAGTTTCTTTTTTTTTTTTTGCAGCTATGTGTCCAATTTTTCAACACCATCTTTTAAATACATTGTCTTTATGCCATTGTATGTTCTTGCCTCCTCTGTCAAATATTAATTGACTATAAAGGTGTGGGTTTATTTCTGTAGTCTACACTCTGTTCCATTGATTTATGTGTCTATTTTATGCCAGTACCATGAAGTTTTAATTACTATATCCTTGTAGTATTTTTTTTTAATATCAGGTAATGTGTTAACTTCACGTTTCTTCTTTCTCAAACTTTCTGTCACTTCTCAGGGTCTTTTGTGTTTCCATACAAATTTTTGGATTATTTGTTCTAGTTCTGTAGGAAACACCATTGGTATTTTGATAGAAATTATGTAAATCTATAGGTTGCTTTGGGTAGTATGGACATTTTAACGATGTTGATTCTTCCTATCCATGAGCATGGTATATGCTTCCATTTATTTGTATCCTTTTCAATTACACTCTTCAATGTCTTGGAATTTTCTGTGTCAATGTCTTTTACCTCCTTGTTTAAATTTATTCCTAGGTATTTTATTTTACTTTATTTTTGGAAGCAAATATAAATGGCATTGTTTTCTTGGTCTCCTTTCTGACAGTTCATTATTGGTGTATAAAAGTGCAACCTATTTCTGATTATTTATCTTGTACCCTGCTACTTTACTGAATCCATTTACCAGTTCTTGCAGTTTTTTTGGTGGAATCTTTAGGCTTCTCTATATGTACTACCATGTCATCTGCAAATAATGACAGTTTTATCTCTTTCTTCCCAACTTGAATACCTTTTTATTTCTTCTTCTTGTCTGATTGCCTTTGCTATGATTTCCACTATTATACTGAATGAGAGGTGAAAGTGGACATCCCTGTCTTGTTCCCGATCTTAAAGGAACAGGAAAATGTTTAGTTTCTCCCTGATGAGTATGAAGTTAGCTGTGGGTTTGCCATATATGGCTTTTATTATGTTAAGGTATGTTCCTTCTATTCCCACTTTGCTAAGAATTTTTATAATAAGTGGGTTCTGGATTTTGTCAAATGCCTTTTCTGCATCTATTGATATGATATCTTTTTATTCCCTTGTATTGTTTATGTGGTGTATCACATTAATTGATTTGCAGATATCTAACCATCCTTGCATCCCAAGAATAAATCCCACTTGATCATGGTATGTCATCTTTTCAATGAATGCAGAATTCAACTTGCTAATATTTTGTTGAGGATTTTAGCATCTATGTTCATCAGGGGTATTGGCCTATAGTTTTCTTTCTTTGTAGTGTCTTTATGTGGTTTTGAAATCAAGATAATGCTGGCCTTGTAAAATGAGCTTGGGAGTCTTCCTCCTCTTGAATTTATTGGAATAGTTTGAGGAGAGCAGGTTATTCATTCTTCTTTGAATGTTTGGTAAAATTCAACTCTGAAGACATCCAGTCCAGGGATTTTGTTTGTAGGGTGAATTTACTTTTAAACATATTCCAGTTTTTCCCTCTCAATATGTCTCATATTAAGGAATTCATTTTTAAATGGAGATATAATTCACATAACACACAATTCACTATTTTAAAGTATATAATTCATTGGCTTTTAGTGTATTCATAAGTTTGTGTGTCCATCATCACTATCTAATTTCAGAACCCTGACCCCACTAGCTGCCATTTTCCATCTCCCGCCTCCCCGGCAACCATAATTGACTTTCTGTGTTGATATATTTGACTGTTTTGGACATTTCATATGAAGGCAGTCATACTACATGTAGCTTTTTGAGTATGGTTTCTTTCACTTAGCATAAAATTTACAAAGTTTGCCATGTTATAACATTCATGTATCAGTTCTTCATTCCATTTTATGGTTGAATAATATTCCATGTATGCATACACCACATTTTGTTTATCCATTCATCAGCTGATTGACCTTCGGTTGTCTCCCACTATTGAGCTATTATGAATAATGCTGCTATGATCATTCGTGTAGAAGTTTTTGTTTTTAATTTTTTTTTTACTTTTAGACAGAGGGGAAGGGAGAAAGGGAGGGAGAGAAACATCAATGTGTGGTTGCCTCTTGTGCACCCCCTGACCAGGGACCTGGTCTGCAAACCAGGCCTGTGCCATGACTGGGGAATCGAACTCACAACCCTTTGGTTCACAGGCCAGTGTTTAATCCACTGAGCTATGCCAGCCAGAGCATCAAGTGGAAGTTTTTGTATGTACCTATGTTTTCATTTCTCTTGGGTAAATACCTAGGGGTTGAACTCTTAGGTCACATAATCTCTATCTTTAAGTTTTTGAGGAACTGCCAGACTGTTTTCCATAGAAGTGGCACCATTTTACTTACATTCCCATCAGCAATGTATGAGGGTTCTAATTTCTCCACATCCTCGTCAACATGTTATTGTTTGTCTTTTTTATTATAGCCATCTTACTAGGAATTAAGTATATATCTCATTTTGATTTTTGGTTTCCATTTTCCTAATGCCTACTAATGTTGAAAATCCTTTCATATGCTTATTGGCTATTTGTATATCTTCTTGTAGAAATGTCTATTCAAATAATTCTGCTGTTGAGTTGTAAAAGTCTGAAGTATGTTCTTAAATCGTTAAATTTCACTGCAATAATTTCACTGGCTGGGCTGAATTAATGGCAAATCACGAGTCCTTGAATACTGTTAATGAAACATACCTAAAACTTTTCTATGGCTTCAATTACTGATGTCTCCTTCCTACCAAATCTGATCTAGCTCTTTTGATTGCTAACACTCTCAAAGTTATCTTCTTTCTCAACAGGTAGGGTATTAACTTAACCATCTCTGCTTTCCTCTTTCTGGCCCTTCATCTACTCCCATTACTGCTATTGATTCAGTCACTGCGATGAGGATCACGTCCATCTCGTCCTTTCTATTCCTGTGGCTCGGGCGCATCCGGGCCCTCACTGCCCTCTGCCTAGACTGCTTTCTTTCTCCCAGTCTCTTCTCCCTTCAAGCCATCCTACACACTGATCTCATGTATTTTTCTAAAGCACAACTCTTAGAACATCCTTTTCTTACTCAAAAGCTTTTATAGCTTTGTCTCAGCCCACTTTTCCTGTATCTGCTTTTTCTCCAATTCACTAAACTAAAAAAGAAAAAAACTAATTTGGGGGGTCCTCCCATCCTATTATAGGCCCATCCTATTAATTTGCCTTTTGTCCTCTGCCATAATTCGTAAGTTTTAAAAAATATATATTAATGTAAAAAGAGAAATTAATATATGGAAACATGTTCCAAGAAATTGTAAGGCAGCCATGCCATAAAAAATAAAAGTAAATACTAGAAATATTTTTCCACTGTGATTCTGGTGACTAAAAATCTGTGAGAATAAAGGGTAGGGTCAGGTAAAGATCAAGTATTAAAAGTATCAACTGCATCAGAAGTACTTGAAATAATGAGGACATATATTTGCATTCTATATTCAATATAGGTAATTTAAGGTTTTAGACCTTTCAGTTCTCATGCACTTCTGGCTAACAGTAGTAGTAGGTATTATATTATTGTGTAGTCCCATATTGCTACACCACAGGACAGTTTTTTTTTAAATTTTGTGATTAATATTTTATAAATGTAAATTTTCAACAAATGAATGCAAACTTTCTTTAACAGAAAACAATTCTGTGGCCTAATCCTTACACAAAAGATAAAACCACAAGGCCAGATAAACTCCTATGTCTATTATGTAAAGCAGCAATTTTCAAACTTTTCTTCGCATGGCACACATAAACTATACACTAAAATTCTTGCAGCACATCAAAAAATATATTTTTTGCCAATCTGACAGAAATATAGGTATATTTTTTATTAAATTACAAAAAATAATAAGAATAGTAATTACCTACTCTCATTGCTCCAAAGTGACTTAAAAAAAAAAATCAGATGCCTACAATTGTATATAAGGACTTCTGGTACCAAGAACTAACCAATCAGATGCAACTTTATTATGTGATGTGACTAGTAAGATGAAATTCTATAATATGACCTATATATTTATGGTTCAAAACAGGGCATTCACACCAGAGAGCTATTGTGTTAGCTTTTGTCATTTTTTCAATTTGACAAACTAAAGGAAAAGAGGTCAGTGCCCCTGACTAAATAGGTATTGGAGGGTCTAAAAATTCTTGTGGCACACTGGTTAAGAATTGCTGACATAAAGCACTCAACCCAGAGGGAGGAGAGAAAAAGAAAGTTTTCTTACAATTTTATCTTCAAAATATTTTAATAATCAAATACCAACAGTGAATTATTTAGTATTTATTTTAGGGAGTGTGCATGATTACTTCACAGCTTAAAGGCCGTGTAACGTCGGACGCACACAGCTGTGTGCCGTAAACGAAACGAAATGCACCAACGAACATATTTACACTTTGCTCACGCAATCCTGTGAGCATAACTGAGACTCTACAAAAACTGGTAGACAAAGAAAACCTCTTCTAAAATTCAGGACAAATATTTACACTGGAACTGAGAGAGAAGAAAAGTAGGCTAGAAAAAAAGAGATGTTTTCTATTTTATAGATTTTTTCTCTTGGGCATAATTAGTATAAAGTGACATTCAAGTGCGGCTGATGAAGTTTCTATTTTTTTTCTCACAAAATTGAAAGACATCAGCAAAACCACCTATGTCAGTAATAAAAATAAAAAGTCTTTGACTTTTTAAATGTTATCATACTGTCACAGTGGAATAAAATTAGCTTGAAAAATGATCTAAAGGCACATGCCGCAGTTCATTATGTACAACAGCAACTGCAGCGCCTTCCCAGTGTTCATAAGGCTGCTCAATTAGATTTACCTCCAGTCAATAATTAGGAGTCCACAAATAAACCTGGGCAATTAAATCAATACTGCCAGGCAATTATATTCCAGAGTCCAGGCTCAGTGGCACAAAAAGGCACTACATCAAACTACAGTATTAAGCAGTCTAATGCCATTTTCAACAGGATTTTTTTACACTAACTGGCCAGAATAAGCATACAACCAGATCATGTAGAACATGTGTGTACAACCACATGTGTTAGTCAGAAGAACCAGGTCTGGTGTCTATATAGCTTTCATAAAATGTCGTAAAGATTTCTACATATGAATTTGTTATGTTCATAACTGATGATAAAATTGCCTTATTGAAGGATCATTTTCATAAGTTGAGCATTTTAAAAAGTCATTAAAAAGTTTACTTTTATTATTTTCAGCTGAAAAAAAAAACCCCATAAGAATCATTACTGAACCCCTTTGATCTGCCAGGCCCGGGGCGGGGTGCTGGTGCCGGGCGTGCAACAGGAGTGAGAAATGGCATTTCTTCTCAAAAGCAGGTTGCCGCTGCACAAAGCTATGTTTGGTGCCCGCACATCTGCACTTAAACAACTTTAAGAAAAAGACTGTCAATCACCTTCTATTACTGTTGAAGTGATTCCCAATACTGTTTCAAATTTTAGATATAAAACCAACACTAAAAATATGAACAGTTCATATATTATTTACTTACTCGTGGCTTTTTCAAAGGCAGAGATACCTCTATTTGTTAATACGAATGTGAAATAAATTTCATTAAATATCAGCTTTTATCTTTTCAATCTTCATATAGAAACATTATGACTTTCCATAACTCACAGTACAATAATGTTTTTGCTCTTTTGAGAAACATGATTTAGCTGTTTTTATCCAGTTCATTTTTAAAATAAACAATTAGGTTGAATGAAAAAAACTATTATGAAAAAGTTTTAGAATACACTGCATGTTGTCAGTGATGTCAAAACAAAAGCTGGCTGACTAGAGAAGCAGGGCTCTCACCTGCCAATAAACTGCCCTTGATCACTTACAAGAGGGGCACATCCCAGCAGACTATATGTGTATTAAAAAAATACTTGAAAGGGAAGAAAAAGTATCACACAGGTCACAGCAGCAGTCTCAATAGACCCCTCAGGGATTTCCACTCGTCTTGGCCTTGTCATCCTCTATGCAGCTCTCCACTCGGCCCAGAAAATGTCGATAGGAAAATGTTTGAGGGGCCTCTGGTGGAAATTTTTTCATTCTTTCTGCATTGACAGGATGCCAAATCAATATTTACTTCCCACTAACAAGCTGCTCGAGGTCTCAGTAGAAAATATTGTAGAGAATGCGGGAAGACACAGTAATAAACAGCTGTCTGGCTGTGAGGAAAACATGAATTGACTGGAAACAGGTCCATAGTAAAAGGTCACTGAAACCCATGAACTCCTCAGGTGTCCATATCAACAACTCACTTTAAAGACACATAATAAAGAATCTCTTTTCCTAAGAGAGCTAAGAGAATGGATTCTTTTCAGTCTAGCAAGCATAGAGGTTGACTCAATAATTTAATTAATGCATTTGCTAAGATCCATGTTGGCTCTTTCCCAAGGTATTTGCCTCATTTGTTAAGTCCAGAAGTACAAATAGAGGGTTAACTTTCCAGTCTACCTACTGGAATATTTCTATACCTAACAAAAGTAAATAATGTGTGTTTACAAAAAGTTAGATCCTAGTAAAAATGTAAGGCTTGGAATTCTTTTCTAGAAATTCTCATGTATGAAGTAGAAAATGAAATACCTGTCCTTCAAGAAGTTTCTGAATGTACAACAGCCATTCCTTGTCATTTTCAGCATCTATTTTTGTCCTTTCGAGTTCCTAACGGAGGAAAATATAAACACTGGTGTTATCTGCATTTAAATGAAGTTAATCATACTATTAACTATTGAATAAACCTGGAGAGATATTTGTAAAACTGGATTCAGCAAAGAGCAGCCTGGTCTTTCAAAAGTAGAGAATATTCAAATCGATGTCCTTTAATATTTAATTTATAAGTATTTACATACACATGGAAGATAAAGCTATATTTCTATACTCACAATATAATTCTAGGATATTTTATTTCTGCCTTCACAGTGGAGCTTAAGGTAGGGACTGAGGTGAAAGTAAAAGCAAATAAAATAAAGTGAAAAATAAGATGGAACTGTATAAATCATTCATAAGCGACCCTCGTAAGATAACATAAAATCTTTACTCAAAAATCTGACTTATCAATAGTTAACTAAAGAGTAATTGTTATAATTGCAAACAAAACATAATATGGCATGGCTCTAGTGTATTAAAATGGTTGTTTATTTAAGCTCTCCAATAACTAACTGATAGGCAAGGGACAGATACTCCAACTTGAGTGTCAGAAGTCACGAAATATTCTCAACACACCAATTATCAAGGTAAAATGTTTCTGAAAGTATAATTTATTCACATGTGCAGTTGATTATTTACTAAACTCATGATTAGCTTACAAAAAATAGACTTTTCCAAAAGGGAAGGGATTAGGAAACTAACATTTGTTGAAATTTACAGTATGCCAGGTATCAGGCTAGGGACTTCATGTAGGTCATCACAATTTTTTACATACATTCACAAGGGTTTGATGTCTGGCTTAAAGAATGTAAGTCAGGTGGTTTGGGCTCTGCTTGCAAGTCACTCAACTCTTTAGACCTCTGACGGATGCAGGATCAGTCTAAGCAGGCTCTGATCTGTAATTAAATCTAGTGAATATATCAAGGTGGACCGATCCTTCTCAGAACAGTGTGTTTCTACTGGAGACCTTTCTTCCTGCCGAACTTCCACTTCAGCTTGTGCGGTATGCGTGTTGCAGTGCTGTGTCCTCTGGCTCCAGACTGCGTCTGCCCAGGGGCAGGGGTGCCAGTCCTTCACAAGAGTGTGTCATCTACTCTTTGGCACTATAAAGGGATCCTTTGTTAATTTTTCCAATCAGAGGAGGTGGTTTTTCCTACCTTTAAGAGATGGCATCTTTTGAGATCACACAAAGGTGAGGCTCCTGTCTCCCAGAATATGTGTCTTTGTTTGTGTGCCCACATGCACACGCATACCATGAGCACAACGGATTTTACTAAATTTGCTTGTTTTAAAAGTCCAGGCAACAGCAAAGTCCTTAACCTTAATTTTTTTGTTAGGTAATTAATGTCTACCATAAGGTATAGAAAACACCTTTGCCAGAGATACTGTTGTTTCCCGTGCATCTTATATTTGATAATATCTCTGATAATGCCCTGTACTTCAGAGTTCAGAATTCAGTAGAAAGCCATGGACACTGTGGATAGGAGCTGAGAAGAGGAAACCGATCATTCACCATCCTATTCACCCACAGGATGAAAATAATCTCTGTAGGATTCCTCTTCTCTCTTTTCTAAGAATTCTTGGCAGATTAAAAACCTTTGCAAGCTGTAGCTTTTCCCTACTCCTGAGCTCTTTGAGAAGCTGAGGGAGGACTGGAGGATGTTCTCAAACAAACATTTAAGTCTACTGTTTTCTTTATTCTCTGAGCAAATATTTATTGGGAAGCTGCTGGTGCCATCACATCTTTAATATTTCCAAACACTGAAAATGTGAATGTTAATGTATTACATTTCAGAGACTTAACAGTGGAATAGGACTGAGCATCACCTGCAGGTTTCACAGAAGACTGTGTACAGGACGAGATCCTGCTGTTCGCGAAGTAGTAAGCATGTCAAAAGGCAGTGCCCTCCCAGGAGGCACAGAGATGCTACTGAAGACTTACATGCATATAATTTCACTCAGACAGGAGAACGTTACCCAATGTAAAGGAATAGATATGTTTTTATTTAGCTTAATCAACAAAAATTTTTAATTTAGCTAGGAAAGCCACTAGACTTAATGCTTTTTCAAATCTCACACAGGAGGAGAGAATCCTCAAATCGGTGGTGACCCAGCTTAACTAAATCCATTCAAACTGGCTTAATTAAAAATACTAGTTTACAGGATGTATGATTAATTAAGTTAAGGAAAATGGGGCAGACAGGGAAGGATAATTGATATGAACAACAACCAAGTAGTTTTAAAGGTTATATGTACTGGTTTTTTTCCTACATTACATGGTTAAATTTCTCTAAAGGTTTTTGAGTTGGTTAATACTCTCGATATATCTTTCATTGGTGCATTAATAATCTTACCTTCATCAATATTATCTTAAAGATAAAATTATAAAAGTTCTAAAACAAATAAAGATATGTACTTAAATTCAGTGAGCAAAAAGCCCTTTATTACTAAATATTTAAATGATCTTACCACTTCATCTTCTGTGTCCAATATTTCCTCTAGATCTGATTGTGAAATGTTCAGGATAGAGGCTGCCAAGGTCTGGGCTTTATGAGTTGAGGTTTTATGAGCATCCTTGTTTCTCTGCATTTTTTTAAGCTCTCTGATTTGTCTCCTCATTGTATGGACATCAACTTGTAACTCTTTGACCAAAGCCTATAACATATTAGAAAGAATGTGGGCTCATATGAAAGTAATAAATGAAGAGAAAGCACTCATAACATAAAAATGTGAAGATACTACCAAATCTTTTATGAGGAATACTGTGATTTTATTTATTGTGGAACATAATGGACTGCTCTTCATTTATTATCAGTATTCAGTAAAAGCTTTCTTAAATGACCACTTAACCAACTTGCTGGATTAACCAAAACTCTCCAGTCCCTCTTTCAGATCCACCCACTGCTCTCCTGGTTGGTGAATGCAGCAGCAGGCAGGCTACTTCTCATCATACCAGAGCGCAACTACTCCCGCCAGTTAAGCTGATGCCAAGAGTCAGTTCTATTTATTTCTAAACGTGGATATATTAGTTGTAACAGTTCGGTTACATAATTCACTTAATTATTAAACAAACTGATGAATTACAACTGCAGAAGGAGTTGTTTGTATTTTATTAAACTGGATTAGAAATGCTTTAGAAGAACTTGAAGACAAGTTGGGTAACAGTGCAATTAAATTATGTGTGGGAAGGGCAACACGGGGTTTAAAAAATAATAAATATGTAGGATTGCTTCACGAAAGCCTATAAGTCCTCCCCTTGAGAAGTTTATAAATGCTAGCCCATACCACGTCCGTATGTGCATAAGAAAAAGACCGCCTTTAATCTGAGTGGACAGAGTCCTGTCCACCTTTGTGAGCTGAGAGCAGACCAGCTAGGTATTTGGAATGTTTTCATTTTTTTGCCAGTTCAAGCAATGTTACAATAAACAAGGGTGCTCACATACACATTTTACAACTAGAGAATGTATCAACAGAAGTGAAATCACTGGACCAAAGGATGTGTATAATTTTGAAAGATGTTACTTAATTCTCCATGTTAATATTTCCACAAAGGTTACCTAAAGGTACTTCTTTCTCCATTTGAATAGCAAAACACCAATCTGGTATTTCAGTGTAGTATGTGTTTTCACTGTATTTTTAAGTTTCATTTCTCTTATTAGAAACAAGGTTGAGCATCAGTCTTAAGAGATAATTATCTTTCTTTGTCACATTTTCTATTTTTTTAGTGATTTATAGAAATTCTTTATATATTAGGGAAATTATATATCTGTTGTATATATCTAAAGTTTTTTATAATTTGTATTTTTCTTTTGACAGTAATTATAGTGTTTTATGCCAAATGAAAAATAGTTTTAATTTTTTATGTACTCAGCGAATCTTTTCTTACTTTTGAAATTAGTGTGATACTTTAATAAGCATTATCCATAATGAGATATAAACACAATATCTAACCATGTTTTTTCTGCTACCTTTAAGATTTTATTTTTCAGTTTTAATACTTTTAGCTATTAGTAATCATTTGGAAAATTATTACATAAAATCATACTCAGTCGTCCCACTGCCACCCATTAAAAGGTCCATCTCTCCCTAACTGACTATGTGTTTAGGTCAGTTTTTGGATTTTCTATTCTGTTCCATCTCTCATTTTATTTGTAATGCTTTATAATACATTTTAATTAGTGAGACTTTATAATAAATGTTAACATCTGGTAGAGCTATCACCCTCTTATTATCCTTCATTTTAAGATGTTTTTTCTTGGTAATTTTTGCTTGTTTGGTTTTCCATATGAAATTCAGATTGTCTAGATTCCATCCTCTTAAAAAATCTCATCGGTAATTTGAGTCATGTTAAATTTTATTTGGATCATGTTAACATTTTAGGATGTTCAGTTTTCCTAATCAAAGACCATGGTATTCCCTTCCAGTTGTTTATGTCCTTATTTGTTTCTGAGGATCACTTTTCAGTTTTCTCTTTATAGATCTAGTTTATTCCTGGGCATTTTACTTTTGTGGGGGCTGCTTCCAATAATGATTATTGTTTGCATATATAAAGATTGTTAATATATGTTTAGCTTACTGAAGTTTCTTATTTTTCTTAGGAGATTTTCAGCTCATTTCTAGAAATTGAATCATATCTTCAAATATTGATAATTTTATCTCCTAATTTCCAAATTTTATACTTCTTTTTTGTCTTGTATTGGTTATTAAGTTTCTCCTGAATAATATTACATAGTAATGTTAATAGACATACTTGACTTATTCCTCACATTAATGGTAGTCTGTCTACTTCCTAGGAAATACTATGCCAACTTTTGAGTTGAGAGCCATATTTTAATGTATTAAGAAATATATTTTAATATATTAATATATAATATATAGCTTAATGTAGTTAACTACCTACTCATTTCAATTTTATTTCTTATAAAATGAATATCAAATTGTCAAGTCCATTTAAACATCTATATAAGCTAACATGGTTTTTAATAAATCTATTAATATAATTATTAATAATTTTCTTAGTATCAAATTATCCTTGCATTTCCAGAATAAACTCTACTTGCTATGATAAATTATTTTTTGTTATGCTGCTAAGTTCTATTTGCTAATATTTTATCTAGGATTTCCACACTAATATGAGATTGAGTGGTTTTAATTTTGTGTAATCTTCCAAAAATTTGGAAGGCTCTTTCTCTTTCCAAGTTCTGTAGTAGATTTAATACGATTGAATTCATCTGCTCTTCACTGATGCGGTAGCAGTTGTCTGAACTTGGCTTAGTATCTGTCGCACCATTTAAGAAATTTAGTTTAGCAAGAGTTGGCAGTGGTCTGCAACTCTGTAGCCACCACCTTACTCAAGATATAGAACATCTTCGTGCTCCAAAAATTTCCCTGACACCCTTTCCTAGGCAATTCCTCCCCGACATAGGCAGTAACTGTTGTGATTTCTATCACCTTATACTAAATTTCTTTGTTATAGATGTTATATAAATGGAATAATACTCATATACTACATATTCTTTTATCTGACTTCTTTTGTTTCTGGTGTTTTAAAGATTCACTCATATTGTGTTGTGAATCTATAATCTGTTCTTTTAATTAAATGTAATAATTTCAACATATTAATACACACACATATATAACCAGCATTATATATTTTTCTGAGATAATTTCATTTTCTCTTACTTCTTTGCTTTGTCTGTTAACTTACTTTCATCTGCTCCTATGTCTCATCATTTTTAACCTAAATTATTACATTTATTTCCACCTTTACAAGTGTTTTTAAGAGGAAATTATTTTTAATATTTGCAATTAATACTAAAATATGAATCTACTTTTTGGAACTTGTGGTGAAACTTCTTTTCCTGCCATTTACTTTACCTGTTTATTTCCACCATTCTTACTCTACAATATTTAGATAGATACTGTGTTGCTTCATTTTTCAGGACACATTTTTGAAGAAGAAAAGTTTTTCCTGGACCACCTATTTGAGGAAAGTTATGTGGCATAGGGGCCTATGCTATGTTCCAAACTGGTGAAATTTTTCATATGAATTTATTTTTTTCTGATGAATTCTATGAATGAGGTTTGTTTTTTTAGAATGTAAGGAATCTCTTTTTATAGATGTTAGGAGAAAAGCTGCCTCCTACAGATAGGCCTCATCTGTGTGATTCTTCCTTAAGCCCTGCCTTCTCTTCTCATTGAAAACCAGTTCTAGGAAGCTGCTACCATAAATCATAGCAGATCCATTCCACTGTTGCAAACACGGGATTTAGGGTTTGTACCTCACGTGACTTTCATCTTCAAGGAGTATATTTTTGCTTAATCTTTCAGAGGTCTGCAGCACCCAAGTACTCTCCCACTGGTGTCTTATTTCTGCTGCTTTTGCATGTCTTCAGTCTTACCTGGTTTTGGCTGCTCTTCCACATATTTCAAAATACAGAGTTTTAGTTGTGACCTAGGTTTGCTGTAAAAAGGAGGTGATTTTTTATTTCTCATTCTCCTTACCGCTGTATGATTCCAAGGGAGAGAAGGGAAGAAATGATTTTACCCCTCTATAATCAAGTCAAAATTCTTCAAAGTGCATTTTTCTAATCTTTTATTATGAAACATTATTCAAACAGGCAGAAAAGTTTAAAGAAGTGTATAGTGCACAACCATGTACCCACTACCTATATACTACAATTAATTCTTGCTATGCTTGCTTTATCACATACCTATCTCTCCAGTGACCCATCTTACTGTGTTGATGTATTTCAAAGGAATTTGCAGATACCTGTATAGTTCTCCCTTAAACTCTTCAGCACTCACATTATTAGCTAAAGACCAATATTGATAGTTCTCTTTACTACTTTTTGAGACAAAAATTATATGCAGTGAGATTCATCAGTCTTAACTGTATAGTTTTATGAACTTTGACAATGAAAACACTGGGTGTACCCACACCCAGATCAAAGAAAAGTCCATTTCCATCACTCCAGAAAGGTCAGTATGTCCCTTCCTAATCAATCGCCAACCCCAGACTCGAGGGGCAACCACTCTCTGGTATTTTTTTCTCTATAGATTAGTTTTGCCTGTTCTATAAGTTCATGTAAATATAATCACAGAGTAAGTATTGTTTTGTTTTGTGTTTGGATTCTTTCACTTACAATGTTTTTGAGATTCATCCACATTGTTATATGCATAAGTAGCTCGTTTCTTTTTATTGCTGAGTTGTATTTTATTATATAATTATAATGCTGAGTTGTAGATGGACACCTGGACTGTTTCCAGGTCTTGGCAATCATGAATAAAATGGCAATAAATATTCCCAAATACACATTTTGTGTGTATGTGTGTACGTGTTTTCATTTTTCTTTGAGTAAATACCTAGAAATAGAATTGCTGAGTTATACATTACGTGAATGTTTTATTTATCAAAAATTTCTACAATTTTCCCCAAAATCTTGCATCACTAACAATGGATGAAAATCTCCAGTCTCCAAATTCTTTGCAATACTGGTGGCTTACATGTGTTTTCTTGAATTTTTTTCTAAGAATTTTATGTTTTGATGCTATTGTAAATTGAAGATTTTTATTTCATTTTTCCAATCGTTTACTGCTAAGATATAAAAATACGTTTGATTTTTGTACTTGGACATTGTATCCCATGAACTGGCTAAACTCTCTTGTTAATACTAGTTTTATAAATCTTTAGGATTTCTTATGTAAAGAATCATGGTTTATTAGAGAAATGTAAATCAAAACAACAAGATATCACCTCACTCACATTAGGATGGTTACTATTTAAAAAAAAACCAGAAAATAACAAGTGTTTGCAAGAACATGGAGAAACTGGAACACCTGTGCAATGTTGTTGGGATTGTAAAGTGGTGGAACTCTATTCTGTCCCAAAACTCTATGTACCTATTTCTGCACTAATCACACTGTTTTATTTGCTACAGCTTTGTACTATGTTTTGATGTTTGTTAAGGAAAATCCTTCTCTCCCTACCTATTCATCTCCTTCTTCATCCATCATCATTCCTTTTCTCTTACATATGTTTTGGAATCAATTTGTCTATATCTGGACTGCACTGACATTTAGATTAATTTTGGAATGAATTCTCACATTTGCAATATTAATTCTTCCCATTCAGAAAAACAGTTTATCTTTCCAATTATTTAGGGTTTTTTTTATGTCTTTCAATGTTTTATCATCTGCTTTATAGGTTTCTTCATTTCTTGAAATATTCATTCCTCAGTATTTGTTATTTTTTATTGTAAATAGAAACTTAAAAATAGCATTTTAAAATGTTATTATAAAGACTACTTTATTTGTAAAGACTACTTTATTTTGCATGTTGACCTTGTTTTGAACATGATAAATTATCTGGTTAGTTTTACTAGTTTATGATTTTATTCTCTTAGGTTTTCAAATTATACAAACATGTCATTGACAATCAGTTTCATTGTATACATTCCCATAATTATATATTTTTCTTGTTTCTTTGCATCTCCTGAACCTGTAGAACAAGTATTGATAGCAGCAATGAAAGAGGCATCTATGCCCCATTCCTAACTGTAATAGAAATTCTTCTAATGTTGCACATAAAAAACGATGCTTAATGTAGATTTCTGGTAGGTGTCTTCTAGCTAATATATCTGATAAGACGCAAGTTTGATTGCTGTTACAATGGTCCCATATAAAATGTTGCCAAATAAGCTGGAATTTTATTTCATGTTTCTGTAAAGTCCAAGCATAAGCATTCCAAGGTTATATGACAGCTTCATAAATTTGGGAACCCAGTTTTCCTTCTGTGTTTTTGGTCTGTCATTTTTAAAAATAGCTTTTTAATGAGATCTATTGAGACATAATATTTTTATAGTACATACCTTACAGTTTACCCACTTAAAGCAATGCATTTTTATTAAGAACTTTTAAAACAGCTGTCATTTACCTTTTGTATATAACAGGATGGAGTTAATTAAAATTAAATTGCATTATAAAACTGCCAGTGAGAGGAGGAAGTTAGTGGGTAGAGGGATTGAGCAAAAAGGAGAAAGGACTCACGGACATGGATGACATTGTAGTGATTGCTGTGGCGAGGTGGGTATAAGAGGACTAAATGGTAATGTAAAATATACAATACAGAAAAAATAAAAAAATAAACACACACATACACAAAAAACTGCTTATAAATTATAATTAAGAAGTGGTACCACGGCAGTGGAATATGAGACCCAGCCTCCTTCTTGCCACAAATATCAACAATTAGCTATCCACATACAAAAATTCCTGCAGTACAATACAGCTCAGGAGTCCACTTAAGAAACTTCAACAACACAATGGAACAAAAAACTTAAGAATAACCATACACAGAGGACAGGAAGAAGCTTCATTTGTCTGCCTCATCCAATTCTCAAGGCCAGCACTGCTCATCACCAAGAGAGAATTTTCCAGTTCAAAAGATTTCCTCTTGCCAAGAAAAGGAGAGTGGGGTGAGCAACCAGCTCCCTCAGCCTTTCAGGGCACTGCATAAAGGACCCTCTTCTATTTCACCCGACCCAGAAACTGGTGAAGCCGAGATGTGTAGAGACGGCTTGGAACAAGGAAGAAGGGCTGGGGCCACCAATATCTGCCATGCAGAGAGAGTGACCAGAGTTCACGGTGGCCTGCTCTGTGGAGGACCCCAACAGCTTTGCCAGAGAAGAAACCATGGCCTGGACTGCCACGACAGACTCCCTGTAGATTTTGCATGCTTGAGTTTTTTCTCTGCTCCCTGAATCCCACTGGGCCCCAGGACCTGCACTGAAAGCCATCCTGGCCTCTGCACAGGGGCAAAACGCCAGCCTAGAGCTCACAGTTGACCCTCAACTGCTGCATGTGTGCATGAGGCTAACTCCTCCAGCACCAGCATAACACCGGCCTGGCTTCTGATGACACGTGAGTGCCTATGGTACAAGCTGGTGGCCACAGGACTGCATGCCAACAGCCAAGGCTGCCACAGCTGTTGTGGGCCCACATCTGGCCCTGTCTCCCGTCACTGGCCTGTACCCCTAGACTCACCTGCAGCTGGCCTCTCCAGCTGGCTCCTGCACACTCCCAGTCCAACTGCCACCATGGGACTCCACTGCCAATGTGAGACCCCACATTAAGCAAAAAGATCTCAAATAAACAATATAACTTTTCACCTTAAGGAACAAGAAAAAAATTAAAATCCAGGCCCCAAAGTTAGTAAAAGGAAGAAAATAACAAAGATCAGAGAGGAAATTAATAAAATAGAGATTAAAAAAAGACAATAGAAAAGATGAATGAAACTAAAAGATTTTTTTGAAGAGATAAAACAGATAAAACTTTAGCTAGATTTAATAAGAAATAAAGAAAGAACTCAAATAAAGAAGCTTAGAAATTAAAGAAAAGATTACAACTGGTACTGAAGAAATACAAAGAATCTCAAGAGGCTACTATGGACAATTATACACCAACAAACTGGACAACCTTGAAGAAATGGATAAATTCTTAGAACATACAACCAACCAAGACTAAATCATGAAGAAATATAAAATATGAACAGACCAATAATGAGTAAGGAGAGAAAAGCCCAGGACATGATGACCTCACTGATGAATTCTACCAAACATTTAAAGAAGAATTAGTATTGATCTTTCTCAAAGGCTTCCAAAAAACTGAAGCAGAGAGAATACTCCCAAATTCATTTTATAAGGCCAGTATTATCCAGACACCAAAGCCAGATAAGGACACTACAAGGAAAGAAGCTACAAGTCAATATTCCTGATGGATATAGATACAAACATTCTCAATAAAATATTAGCAAACTAAATTCAACAACACATTAAAAAGATCACACACCATGCTCAAGTGGGATTTATCCCTGGGATGTAAGGATGGATGGATCAACAAACGTAAGTCAATAAATGTGATACACTATATTAATAAAGTAAAGGATAAAAATCCTTCAATCATCTAAATAGGTGCAGAAAAAACAATGGACAAAATCCAATATCATTTCATGATAAAAATTCTCAATAAAAATGGGTGTAGAAGGAACACACCTCAACATAATAAAGTCCATATATGACAAACCCACCGCTAACATTATACTCAATGGTGAAAAGATGAAAGCTTTCCCCATCTGATCAGGAATAAGAGAAGGGTGCCCACTGTTGTCACTGTTATTCAACATAGTATTGGAAGTCCTAGGCTGATCAATTAGACAAGAAAACAATAAAAGGCATCAAAATTAGAAAGAAAGGAGTAAAATTGTCTTTCTTTGCTGATAATATGAACTTATATATATATAAAATCCTAAAGCCTTCACCAAAACCTATTAAAACCAATCAACAAATTCAGTAAAGTTGCAGAATACAAAATCAACATGTAAACACTAGCTGTGTGTCTATACACTAACAACAAAACATCTGAAAAAGAAAACAATTCCATTTACAATAGTACCCAAAACAATAAACTCTTAGGACTAAATTTAACCAAGGAAGTGAAATATCTATAAGACATTGATGAAAGATGTTGAAGAAGACACAAATACATGGAAAGATATTCCATGCTTGTGAAGCAGAAGAATTAATATTGTTAAAATGTCCATAATACTCAAAGCCATCTATAGATTCAATGTAATCCCTGTAAAAAAAATGCAATGTCATTTTTCACAGAAATAGAGCAAACAATTCTAAAATTTATCTGGAACCACACACACATACACACACACACACACGAAACACCTGAATAGCTAAAGTAGTCTTGAAAAAGAGCAAACTTGGAGACAATGCACTTCCTGATTTCAAACTATCTACAACTCATACAACCCAACAGCAAAAACCCAAATAATCCAATTTACAAATGGGCAAAGGACCTGAATAGACTTTTTTTCCAAAGAACTCATATTAATGGCCAACATTAAAAAGATGCTCAACCTTGTTAATCATCAAGGAAATGCAAATCAAAACTACAATGAGATATCACCTCACAGCTGTCAGGATAGCTGTTAATAGTACCAAATGGACAAGAGATAACAAATGGTGGTGAGGACGTGGAGAAAAGGGAAGCCTTATGCACTGTTGGCGGGAATGTAAATAGGTGCAGCCGCTATGAAGAACAGTACGGAGGATCCTTAAAAAAATTAAGATAGAACTACCATATGACCCAGCAATCTAATTGCTGGGTATATATCCAAGGGAAATAAAATCAAGACTCCCAAGAGATATCTGCACTCACATGTTCACTGCAGCATCATTCACAATAGCCAAGTCATGGAAACAACCTAAGTGTCCATCAGTAGAGAGATAAAGGAAATGTGGTACGTATATATAATGAAATAGTATTCAGCCATAAAAAAGAAATCTGGCCATTTGTGACAACACAGATGGACTTTGAAAGAGATATGCTAATTAATATGCCAGACAAAGACAAACACCATGTAATCTCACTTATATGTGGAATCTAAAAATGCTGAGCTCATTTGCCAGGGGCTGGGGAGGGGCTGGGGGAAATGAGATGGTGTACAAAGGGTTAAAAACTCCCAGTCATGAGGAAATACATTCCAGGGATCTAATACACAGCATAGTGACTATATAGTTAAAAATACTGTATTATATATTTGAAAATTGCTATGAGAGCATATTTAAATGTCCTCACCAGGATTACAACAATAAAGTGGTAATTGTGTGAGGTGAAGGATGTGTTAGCTAACCTTACTGTGGCAAACACTTCATAATAATGCCCAAATACATATATCAAATCATCACATTGTATATCTTTAAAAAAAACAATGTTACATGTGATTATATCTCAATAAAGCTGGAAAAAAAGGATGCTAAAAAATCTTAACAGACTAGATCAGTGAGCCAAAGTATTAACAATTGTACATATAAAAGTAAAATTATGACACTCCACAAATGTTCTCATTGAAGAAGCAGGAAATTTATATGCCTAAAGCATCTTAGTAAATGTCACCAAAGTACATACTGATAATTGAATGATTTAAGCCTTAGGCTAAATGTTGTTCTTTGGCTAATATTTATTTCACAGCTAACAAAAACCACCGAGAAAACGGAATTTGGCATATGACTCTCACACACAAACCCATTAACAAGCCTATACCAGGGCTCAATCAAACTGAGAAGTACTTTTAGAAACTCCCCTTGTGTGTTTTACTCAGTTAAGAGAATCCAAAACCTCAATTCTGCCACATCTATCCAGCCCAGATGCTCAAAGTACTTGATTTTACCCCAGGGCAAAATTCCATATTCAAGACTAGATCTAGAACAGATGGTCACTCCACTGCTTCTATAATCTTGTTGTGTCCTATGAATAAATGAAAAGACTAAAGGGAACACAGATTCCACAACAGGGCCAGAATAAACATTATTACTATTAATACCACTAATAATATTTATTAAGTACTTTTGTGTATGTGATACCCTATTAGCTCTGCACAGAATGAGTCCTGGTGATCATAATATTCCATGTAGGGACTATGTACATTCTCTATGCTCATTAAAGAGTCTTCAATCTGAGCAGTGATTAAGTGTCCAGTACTATTCTTAAAGCAGATATAAAATCAATTCTTTAGGAATTTAGTGAGACTTATTTTGTGTCAGTGCTTTGGGGATAATGAATGACAATGTCTCTGCTCTCACATTGGCTATAATCTATTGTACTTGAAACAAAAAGAAAAATATGGGCTCACAATTATATGTTAATTTATGTGGTACGTACAATAAATATTCAGGAGACAAATGAGAGCCATACTACTGCTAATAGCTGACACGTAGAAAGCACTTCTGATATACTGGGCAATGCTTTGTTTATCTGTGTTTAACTTATTTAAATTTTCATCTCTGGTATGTTCCATTATTACACTTGTTTTATAAATGGGGACACCGAGGTGCAGAGGATTAAGTCACTTGCCTGCAATAATGTAGCTAGTAACTGGCAGAGTAGGGCTTTTACTTCTTGACCACAAAGGTAAAGAAGGGATTCATGAACAAGGAAGGCACGAAACTGAATATGAAGGATTTAGAGCAAAGAGCAAAGAGGGAAAGGTATGTCAATAGACAAACAGAACTTGAGCAAAGGCAGCAATGAGCATAATATGGGTGAAAGTCCGAGAGCTGGGTAAAAGATTAGATTCTAAGCAGAATAGGGTCAAATTATGAAAGGTCTTAAATTTTAAAAAAGGTTTAAGCTTAGATGTAACAAAGTAGGGTTTAGAAAGTCCCTGAAGGTATGTGGCGTGAGCTGGTGGCTCTGAGCACGTCTACTAGTCCCTGGGCCACATGTGCAAGGAAGAGAAGAATGGCATCATCTCATCCTCAGAGCCAAACATCCATCCAGTCTTTGACAAAGTTTCTGCTTTTGGCATTAATTTTCAGGTGGCTCTTTATCAGAAAAATTGATTAAGCAGTAGAAGTGGTGCCAGTATCAAATATACATTGGTCCTAAAACACAGTTAAGATAAACAAAAGTCAAACTATCACTAGAGGTCATGAGTGGTAAGGGGTGCTATTAAGTACCAAACTGATATTTTGTTATAAAGATTAAATTCATAAAAGAAATTTAAAGTAGTGTTTAAAAAACTGTATTTTGCATAATAATCTCTTAATTTGTTAAATGCAGATTATTGGGCCCAACCCCAACTGAGATTTTTAGTCAATAAATCTGGGGGCCAATATTACACATTCTATTTAAATGCAATAACATTAGATGATTTTAATGCATGTAATCTAAATACCAAACTGAAACAAAGTGGAAAAGTTCTTAAAGTGTACTACAACTAGTTCATCCATATCTGGTATCTTTAACACATTTCTCAAATTAAAATGCCATGAAACTACAGCAATCTTGAATTTATCTATTAAGACATCTATACACTCTAAATTATTTGTTGCTAAAAAATATAAAGGACCAATATGCTACTCTTGAACAACTAGAGATTAGATACATAGTTTATCATTAAATATAATTCATATCCGTGGATATAAATGAATAATTTTATTAACAAAAACTTGCTAAACTACTTTCTGAGAAGAGGTACACCCATTAATTACATTATCATAAAGGTCATAAAACTTTTAGTCATAAAATTAATTTTTCTATTTTAAAAACTTCTGGTTTTCAATTCCTCTTTTTAAAAAGGTCACATTAATAGATGTTTTAGGAAAAACAATAATTAGCATTTAAAAATCATAATTATATATTTCATATTTTATATCCTGGCTAAAAATACAGCAAACAAAACCCTAAGCTGAATATGAAACAGGAAAACAAAAAGTTTAAAAAGCTAAAAGTCATAATAAAAATAGTTTTATATCATGAATAAAATACTGACAATATTCAATGAATACTTATCGTAACATAAAGAGTGAGACCATCTGATAAGCATTTGGAAGAAATGACATTTTACGTCTGGAAAAGGTAAATTACATTTCATAAAATTAATACCCTGCAATCATTTAGGGTCTTTTGAGTGAAGAATTATTGGTTTGACTTTATATCAGTTAAAACCTTTATTCAGAGACAGAAGAGATAATTCATTTATTTTGTAGCTATTTTTAAAATGAAAAAACTCCCAAAGTATGATTTCCAGAGAAACAAAGTAATTGTTCTAAATGGGGTACTATTAACACTGGTATCAAATTCTGTAAGCTCCTGTTTTAGGGGAATGAAGAATATAGCATTATACGTAAGATCCAGTTATTTGCCATCTAATATATAAGCTCAGGAATATTATTTCTTAAAAATAATATCAATACCTAAGGGGGTAAGGGAACTTGAAAATATTCTACTACAGGTTGACCAGTGGACCTTCTCAACTGGAGCATAAGAGATGCCAACCTACCCACCTATCTAGGGAGATAAAACAAAAAAGAAAAAACTTACTTCAAAAACTAATATATTAATATATAAAATAATATACTTTTATATATAAGGTCTGTTGGGAAAAAGTCTAGCCATTGTTAATATAATGAGAATGGTTTGCACAAATTCGATGTAACCTGGCAGCCAAGGAGAGTGGCGCTTGCGTATACAATGACAACTTTGCAGTATTAGTCAGTGGGATCAGTAGATACCATTGAGTGAGCATGTGTACTGTGTGGCTGTCGCATTCAAAATGACTGAGAGAGCAGAGCAAAGAATCTGCATCAGATTTTGCATTAAGCTTGAACTTAATGGAAACTATCCTCCATGGAAACTCTTCAGAGGATTCAGTAGGCTGCAGCTATGGGCAACTGGTGATTGGCAGCTTCATCACAACTACGTGCCTGTTCGTGCATCCCATCACAACTGCAGTTTCTTGGTAAAACACCAAATCACCCAGGTGACTAAGCACCTCTACAGCCCCGATTTGGTGCCCTGTGACTTCCGGCTTTTCCCAAAACTAAAATCACCTTTGAAAAGGAAGAGATTTCAGACCATGAGTGACATTCAGAAAATACAACAGGGCAGCTGATGGCAATTGGGAGAACTGTGTGAGGTCCCAAGGTGCCTACTCTGAAGGGGACTGAGGTGTCATTGTCCTATGTACAATGTTTCTTTTATCTTATCTTCAATAAATGTCTCTATCTTTAATAGTACATGGCTGGATATCTTCTGGACAGATCTGTATGTTATATACATGCAGCAAGTATAATTGTGTGCATTAAATAATGGTGGGATTATATGGGAAAGGAGACACTGGTGATGTTGTTTTACTCCATAGAAGGACACAGTTTAACTTCATTCTATAAAGATTACATAAATTGAAAATGTTTTATACATTTAAGTAAATTTCTACTGCTATGATATGCTAGTTTTTAATAATGCAAGCCACCTGAAAAAAAAAAGTAGTATGAGGAACTTAATCTCATCCAAGATTGCTTAAAAAAAAGAAAAGAGCCCTGACTGGGTGACTCAATTGGTTGAAGCATCCCTCAAAAAGGTTGAGGGTTTAATTCCCAGTCAGGACACATACTCAGGTTGTGGGTTTGATCCCAGTCGGGGCAGGTATGAGAGGAACCGAACAATGTTTCTCTCTCACATCAATGTGTCACTCCGTCTCTCCCTTCCTCTCTCTCTAAAATCAATAAGCATGTCCTTGGGTGAGGATTTAAAAAAAGAGAAAAGAACATTGTAATTTCAGAACAGTCATTCTCCCATTTACTTTTATTATTATTTTTATTTTATTTGTAATCCTCGTTTGAGGATATGTTTATTAATTTTTTTTTTTTTTGAGAGAGAGAGTGAGAGAGAAACATCTATGTGAGAGAAGAGAAGCAACGATTCGTTGCCTCCCATATGTTCCCTGACTGGGTTTGAACCCACAACTTTTTATGTACAGGACGATGCTCCAACTAATTGAGGTCACCCAGCCAGGACTTCAGTTCTTATTTTTAAATGCCAAAAGGACTATTATTAAAATTTCACATTCCTAATGGAAATTTAATCTGATTAATTATTGCATGTGACTCTTCAAGATGCTATGGTACACACTGTGGTAACGGATTAATAAAACATGTCCTTGACTTTAAGGAATTCTGATTCTATCTAGTGGCAACAGATTTGTTCGCTAAATATAATACAAGTCAGAATAAATGGTACTGAACAGAGGTGTAAACGACTCACAGCGGGATTCAAAGGAGCAGAGCAATCACCAGACACCTAGCTCTCAGCACATTTCTCTGAAGGCAGGGCTGCTGCTCCTCAGCTTTTCCAGGAGAGCTGAAGGAGAAATACCGCCTGACTGTATGGGACGTAAGTACAGACCAGAGGTCTAAAAGCTCCCTTTAAAGACTTTCAAACAAACCACCTGTTTAGTCTTGTACCTGTCCTTCCTCCACCACCTTCCACTTCAGGGGTTCCTTGTGGAGCCAACCCCTGAGCATTTCTGGGGTTCTTCAGCTTTCAGATTACTTCTAGATAGCACCCTGTGCATGCACTTGGGTTTGTCCTCCATTTGTTCCGCTAAGTCATTTGCCATTCCTCTATCTATTCCATGTCATGATAGATGGTGGTGGGATTCAGATGTCTCCTAGCTTTAATGAACAAGTTTCTGTTTGTTCTTCTTGCTTGGATGATTTTCAAAAGGACAGTACAATAGAAATTACTTAATTCTTTCATCTTAATGCCTGCCTTGATTACATCATTACTACAATTTCACAACTCAGTTGACATTAAGAAAAAAATAGTAATAATAGAATGGAAAACTTTAAACGCAAGCTATAAAAAAAAATCTTTTATAGAGAAATTTTTGAACAATGTGGCAAGTAGGATAGGAAAAGATGCTTTGTGGTTTAGGAAAGCAGAAAGAAACTCCAAAGTATTCCCCAAATCATCTGAGGTAGGCTACTGCCTACTCTGCCAAAAGAAAGGTATGAGTTAGTAAGGTAAGAAAAATTCAAACCTTCACAAATAGGGTGAATTCTTCCACTTTCTCATTGGCTATCAGCAATTTCTTCTGTGCACCTTCTAGGGCCTGCTCACTTTGCAATGCTAATCCTTGAAGATGCTTAGATGCTGCTGTTTCAATTTCTGCCATTGCAGATTCAGTCTCACTTATTTTTGACATGAGGAGAGAAAGTTTGAGATCCTATAAGAGATCAGAAGTTACAGAATAAAAATATTTCATAAACAGCTTTGAAAGAGTTAGTTATGCATGTCAGATAAAAGGTTTCATGACTCTCTCTATGTTTTTATTTTTATTTGAGTAAAACTGATAGTTGTTTTGTTTCTTTTCAATAACCTATCCTGAGCACATATTCTTATACATGCATATTCATCATTGAAACTAGACTATGCATTTTAAAAATCATAAATATCATAAATCAAATGGAAATATTAAATTTGTTTATAAGTTTAGGTGGACCTAAACAATTTATATCTACTTGTGCTAATTATTAAAAACAGTTTTCATTTTAAAGAAATTATCAAGACATAAAATCTGTTTCTCTAATATGGCACTACCTTTAATATGAAACAGATACTTAGTGTTTTATGTACAGATAAAAGTGTTCTTTGCATTTATTGTAAACACTTAAGTAGCTTATAATAGTTTGGGGGAGAAAAAATAACAACTTTAAAAATGAAAAACACATTGTTGTATTCAATCTCTAAGTTAAAATGTCCTAAAAGCATACCTTTTTTTCTAATTCCTCTTTAGTTTTCTGATACATCTGCTCATACTGTGACTTCTCTTTAACAGCTACACTAAGTCTTTGCTTTAGTGAATCAATTGATACCTTCTTGTTGGAACACTCTTCAGTTAATGTCTTCACCTAGTAATGAAAGTATAAAGGTTTATTATTGGTAAAGGCATTCTAGTAGTATATTATATTTATTTCAACAGAAACCAAATGAACACATGAATAAGTCTAATTTCATTTATTTTCTCATAAATGATATCAAATTCAAGTATAAGATATGTAAAACTAATGCTATGAATGAGGCTAATAGTCTTTAAATCAATAGCAAAACCAAAAATTGCATGACAGAAGTATAAACACTGGCATGAGTAGTCTTCCACCTAAAAATATAATTAATTTCAATAACATTTCCTTTTATTACTAACCTGAACTTCCTTAAGCAGGAATGGTTGTTTTTGATTCTTAAACAAGCCAAGTTCCAAGTTATGGATAATTTTTAGCTGTATTTTCCAATAATACATGTACTTTTAAGAATAATAAATAAGTGATACAATAACTTATTATATATTTGAAAGAACAGAAGAAATACTTTTCTTTTTCCATTTAGCATCACTAAAGATATATAATTACTATATCTGAAATGACTGTTAAAGTTAAAAAATGAATGAAGTTTAAAGGATAAGGATAACATTGGGAAAAAACCATAAGAAAGTGATTATATTTTATGTGGGTGTGAAACAAAGAGAATCCATATACATTTTTCTTGCTGTTATAAAATTTTCTCTCTTAAGTTCATTTGGGCTAATAGATAGTTTTATTTTTATTTCCAACAAGTAAAGTAAGGGAGATGCTCTTTCTGGAGTGGTAACAGTTAGTGAATGCCAAAGCACAAGCTGCTTTATGAGCTGTGCAAATAGCACATTTAAACATACAGGGTCCGGCAGAAGTAAGGCCTGCTTGAGTGTGGCTGGTACAGTACATGCTTGTCTCTCACGAGATGGACAGCAATTTGAACATTTCACCTAAAATGTCAAAGGGTGTGCTCAAGTGTAATATTGTTATGTTACAGAATTACATGCTTATGATTTTGTAATAAAAGATTTTGTAATAAAAAGGGGGTGTTATTTGTGCTGGATCCTGTATATATCTTTGTCAGTAAACTGCTGATTTCTACTTTGGGGTCAGATATTACAAAACTATTTTAAATACAACTCTCCTCCTAAGTACACTGAATTAAGTGCATACAAAAAAATATACTTTTTAAAATTTGTGGTACTATACTTTTAAAAAACTTGATAGTTACTGGTTACCACTTTTTTCATTTAAAACCACATGAATGATTCTATCATTAATTTTATAGTTTAAAAAAACCAAAATGCTGACTAAAATGGAATTACATATATCAGAAATATTCCAGATTTTTTAAAATTAAACTTGATTATCTTCCCATGGTATGTTAACAAATAAAAAGAATGTATGCTATATTTATGTATGAGATTTTAGAGTCTCGAATTTTAATACTAATAATGTACTTTCAGAGCAAATAATGTAATTATGTAACAAGATTTACATATACCATGAATATTTCCTATAAATTTTATTAAGAGAGAATATTTGAGTTAAAAAGGTAAATAAAAGGGGAAAGTGTTTTTCAGTGTCAGGGAATGTAAAAGTTCATACCTTTTTTTCAAGATTTTCTAACATTTCATTAATGCTCTCATTACTTTCCAAATTCACTTTCTGTCGAAATTTCAAGTCCTCTATCAAATGTCTTTTCATGGTTATATCCCTTTCCATTCGAGAAATCCTTAAAAGGAAAAGAAAAAGGAATTTTATAAAAAGGGATAGAAAATACTTTAATAGTGATAATATTTTTTTTTGTTGATCAGTTACAGTTGTCCTGACTTTTTCGCCCTTACACCCCTAACCCATCTAATAGTGATATTTCATCCAATGTTACACAAACCATTAACTTTCAAACACCATCTGATATTAAAAAAATAATTGCATGGCATAAATATGGCTCTATTAATATTTTGAGTACTTGTAAAATCTATAATCCAGCTGCCACTTGCTAATTATAGTGTTATGTAAGCATTAAAACAAAAAAAAGAACTGTGAAAGATTAATAAATTTTATGAAAAGTCAACATTATTATATTTAAGTTACATTCTTACATTGCTAAAAAAAGTCAAAGTGATATGTAGAGATCATCAAAAAGCATAACATGGATAAGAAACAATTCTATAATAAACAAATGCAAAATTTTATAATTGTAAAGATACTAAAATTAGACATAATATATTCTAATTTAATTCATATGAAATTGAATGGACATATTAGTTTGGCTTAGGTTGATAACAAGTTAAGCATATAATGGCAGACGCAGCGACAGCTACTATTACTGTTACTACTGTAATGAGAACAATAGCTGACTTCTCTTGAGTACTTACTACACACCAGTCACTGTTATAAATGCTTTACATCTACTAACTCATTTAATCCTCATAAGAACTTTATAAATTAATAATATCAAATTAAGGAACAGAGCTATCAGGTCGAGGAACCAGGATTCAAAGAACATTTCTCTAGAGCTCTCAATGTTAAATAATAAGCAAGACTGCTTCTTAATAGAGAAATAAACTTCAAGATAGTCTGTTTAAAAAATTAACCAATCTTTTGTGTTTAAGTGATTTCCACATATATAATGCTGTACAGTATGCATGTGTGTATGTGAAATGTATGTATGTATACACATATAATTATTAAGGGCAGATGGGAATTTTATCTAAACAGGTTACCACTTCTAAGCGCTAGTATATCTATAAAAGATATAGAAAGAAAATCATTTGAGTGTGTGAAGTAGAACATTTTAAACCTCTGTTCATAAACACAAAGTACAAAGTTTCATAATCTTCCAGTTATTTTTAAATACAAACAAAAATTTTCCTTTTTTAACTTACCTTTATACTCTTAGGCATTAAATTCAATGTAAGATTAATCTACACATATATTTTTGGTCTAATAATTACCACCTTCCAAAAATTTTGGTTCACAGTCTTTGGGCCATTAAGTGGTATTTAATCAAAATTAAATGTTTACTCTAAGAAAGATAATCTAACTTTACATATTCTTATTCTAATTAAAAAATAGTAACCATACTGCCATCAACCACACTGTAATATTCCTTAAATTTTCATTTTAAGTAGGCTTAAACATGAACAAAGAAAAGAAAACAATTTTTGACATGTCGGTATTATTTCTTGGGGTGAGTTCGATAGAGTAACTGCCACTAGGTGGCACCAAATACAATGGATAAAAATATCAAAAACATACTTCTCCTGCATTTCCTTTATATGTTCTTCTTTTGCTAGGAGTTCAAATTTCAGTGACTTCACGCTTGATGACTGCTTAGTGAGTTCATTAGTTGCATTCTAGATTAAAAATACATATAAATACAAATACACTTTTCAGCCTTGTTCTAAAGAAGCATAAAAACTAAATCCATTCTCATGAAGAGTAATAAATTTTCAATTACAAATAAATGAATATTTAAGTGTTTTAAATGCTTTGTTTTATTTATCACAGTAGAAATACTATAATATATTAAAGTTTTTATATAACATGCCCAAGCCGTAGAGGTACACAATCATAAAACAATTGCAAAGAGTACACACCCAAAATACATTTATGGGAGAGATGGATTATCTTTGTAAAATGTAAATGTGCATGTGATTAAGTATTTTAATGGTTTAAAGAGCTAACTTAAAACTAATGCTGGATTTTACTAGTACCCTGTAACAGACTCAATATGGTCACGAAAGATTTGCTGCACTTTCCATCAAGAAGGGGGATCCATTGCCCAAACGTTTGAGTCTAGACTGGCCTGTGATTTGTTTTGACCAAAAGAATGTGGCAGAAATGAAAAAGTGCAAATATCAGATCCTAGGCCTAAACCCTTGCAGCATACACCTGTGTCCCCTTAGAATGCTACCCTGGGGTCATTCTTCCAAAGAATACAGAGGAAAGGCCATTTGGAGGAGTACTGAGTTATCCCAGCTTACAGCCAGCCCACCAATTGTCAGGCCCACGAGTGAGGCTATCTTGGAACTTCTGGGCCAGGTAAATCCTTGGTTTCAAAGAATGCAGGCATATTAGAGACCCCGGAAGATTATAAGAAATAGTAAACTACTGCTGTTTTAAGCCATGACACGTTAGAATAATTTGCCAGACAGTAATTGATAACTGATAGAGAATCTTATGAATACTAAATACTTATCTGCTTGAACTTATTAATACTACTACTCATTATTAATGTATCTATAAATAATAATAATTTTTTCAAAGTAGAACGGCTTTGTGATACTTGTCTGCACAGTCTAGGAGCCAGGTGTAGCAACCAGAGTGTTAAGACCTTTTTATTTATTTATTTATTTATTTATTTACATTTTTATTGGGTGACACTGGTTAATAAAATTATATAGGTTTCAGGTGGACAATTCCATAGTACATCGTCTGTATATTGTATGGTGTGGTCATCACCCCAAGTCAAGTCTCCTTCCATCACCATTTATCCCTTTATCTGCTCCTATCTTCCCTCATCCCCCTTTTCCTCTGGTAATTACCACCCTAGACCCCTAACTTTCAATTTTGACTCAAATTCCAAGTAAACATGTAACGTGAGTCCTCACTTGATATTTTGGTTTTCCACTTACAAGATAGTGTTGATACAGATTAATTCATTTACTAAATTTTTAAAGTATTAAATTAATATAAGTATTATAAAATATGATAGCTTCACAAATATTTGGAGTATTTATTTCACTAATCTTTCTAGTAACTACAATCAATTTTTTCTATTAGAACTATTACTGGGTTTTACTCATGCTAAAAAAATGTAAAGCTGACAAGACGAAACCATTAATTACATAATGTAAATATGAGTTAAATTCATTACACAGACCTTAACTATCTCACTGGTACAGCATATGTAAACTAAAAAATTGAAATAATTTTACAGTCAACCTCCTGGATCACATAAATAACAAACTGCTGTTGTTTTAATGATGTTTATATTAAATACAATATTAATTTTCTTAAAAAACCAAGGCCACCTCAACATGGCACCTGTACTAATTATTAAAAGTTCTGATTAAATATTTGCATAGTACAATCTAAATGTCCACCATATTTTGCACGTTTACAGCGATGAATAATGTCTTATTTCCAGCATTGCAAAATAAGATGTTCCACACTAACAAATCTACAAGATAACTGAAGCTTTTGCTTTAATCATTAACCTTAAATTCTTTCTGGAATGAGTGTACATTCATTTAGAAATATGTACATACATAATTATATTAAGCTAACAGTAATACTTTATTATAGTGATATTATATTATAAATATCACTATATTAATTGTCATAGTACTGTATCTACTATAGTATCAGTAAATCATTATATAGTGATTCCTTTAACAACTATTATGATAAAAATGTCTACTTACCCCTACTCTAAATGGTCCCAGACTGCTGCTTTTCTAATTTCGTATTTTTATCTTAATAGTTTTACATTTCCTTTTTCTCTCTGTCATAATTTCTTGCTTCTGTCAATGTTCCTGCCCCCCAAACAATCATCCTGTCCTTTAATTTGCATACCTCTAGTTTGTTGCTTTTGAGTTGTTTTTTGCTGAGAAGTTGAACAAATAAACTTATTAGAGCTGCATTCAACATAAAAGACAGCCGGCAGTAAATGAAGCCTGGCAGTGGAAAAAATGAAGTGGATTTTAAGATAGCTGTTTGATTCTTTTCCACTTAGACTTGAAGGCTGTTATTTTAGGTGGCTCAAATGCTGTAACACTGATTTCTGGATAATTGAGGGATTGCTGAATGAAAATAAACAAAACAATGCCAGCTTGATACATACTCTTGCCCTGATCTCTAAATCCTACAGCTACTTTATTTGATCCTAAAAAGTCCTTACTAAATGGCCAGAAAGGTATCCCTGCTTTAAACCTCTGGGGAAGGGAAGTAATTTCCTCAGTCAGATCCTACCTAAAGCTAATGGACAAAGAGTGGTCAAAGCCCAGGTCCTCTGACCCTTTTCCATTTCCTACGATATCATACTTTCCTGCAGCATGATTTACAATCTGGAGTAAAATACATATTTCAAAAATGTCACAATGGTGAGAGTCCATCCTGGTGAAAGCTTCCCTAAGTTTATTAAATATATATTTTTACATTTTCATAGTGTAATGAGTGATAGCATAGACTCTGGAGCCACATGGCTTGAGTTCTAATCTCAGCTCTGTCACTTAGGAGCTGTGCTGCCTTGAATGAGTTACTCATTTTCTAAGTGTCTCAGTTTTCTTCAACTATACAATAAAGGTAGCAACAAAACTTATCTCATAGGGTTGAAATGAGGATTAAATGAGTTAATACTTTTAAAAGACTTAGAACTAGCCCAGAAATAGATTATATATAAAGGAACGGTAGTTAAAAAACTACTGTTCTTCCATTATTAACTCAGTGGGAAACTGGAAGAGCACATGGTATGCACCAAAGTGAATGCTTTCAACAATCAGGAAGGCAAAGAATCACAAATATAAACTAGAATACTATCCAATTCAGTTTGCATAAAAACTACAAATTAAACTAAATATAAGTAACTGGAAGGAATTTATAGGTTTCTAAATACTTTATTATCTATCTATATAAAACTGGGTACCTTGAAGAAACATGTCTAGTAGGGGTAACCCAAAATGCACATGAGCACTCTAATTACCGAATGAACCACATACGTCTGAGAAGCACGCCTAAGAATTTACACAGAAAGTCTAAAATTAATTGGATAACGTTGAAAAGATGTATGTAGCCTTTAACATTAAAATCTAACCAGTTTTTCTTAAGCATAAAAACATCAGCTATACAGTAAGTTATTTCTTGGAAAATTTTGTTAGCAATTGGATACCCGGTATGGGCCGAACTGTGTCCCCGCAAAACTGGTATGTTGAAGTCCTAACCCCCAGTACCTCAGAGCGTGATTGTATTTGGACACGGTCTTTAAAGAGGAAATTAAGGTAAAATGAAGTCATATGGTGGGCCTTACTCCAATATGACAGGTGTCCTTATAAGAAGAGATTAGGACACAGACACAGAGACTGAGAAACAACCACATGAGGACACAGCAAGGAAGCAGCCGCCTACATGCCAAGGAGAAAGACCTCAGAATAATCCAAACCTGTTTCTGCCCTGATCTTGGACTTCTAAACTCCAAGACTGTAAGAAAATAAAATTCTATTATTTAAGCCACCCGGTCTGTGGCTTTTTGTTACGGCACCCCTAGTAAACGAATACAATATTGAAACAGAAGTGTGTAGTAGTAGAGGGTATTATGTACTTAAACAAACTGGTCTTGTAGAATATTTCCATACTGAAACATGAAACAAGACAAAGGTAAAAGATTTATCCTTTTTTGTCCCTGTGCAGCCTAGTCAGTATTCTGGGACTCCAGGCTAGATATGGACAGTGTCATTTCAACCTTGGATCAAGCATGGTCTAAACTGCTTTAGGCATTCTCATTAGTCTCACCTTTGTGACTCACAGAATCCTCTAAATGAGAGAGAAATTCATATGTGAATGAAAACTTACACCATGGGAAACCGTAATACAAATAATACTATTCATATGGGCCTATTATTGCCAAAATTAGGTTAGACCATTAGGAGAAGGTAAATTAAATAATACATAAATAAACTGAAAACTTAACAATTTAAAATTTTTTAGAAGTCAGAGTAGACATTACTGGATCTAACATTCTATTTTGGCAAAAACTAAAGTAATGTTAGGATCCCGAGGACTTAAATATAAGAAGAATTCATAGAACTATGAAATAAAGATCTCTAACAGATAAAAGAATAGCTCAATGATTTTATTCTCTATATAGAAACTTAAACATTGAAATGTTCTATTTTTACATTTACTTCCACTTCTTCAGACAGAGAAACACATTTTAAGAGAAGATACATGCACCAAAGCCTAGAACTATTTTTCTCACATTTCTATTATGTAAGGTATTTAAACTTATAAAATGTAGTGGTTGAGGAAAGTTCTGCATATAAACACTTTCTGAAGAAGATTGTATTCAACAAGCATCTAAATTAATGCCAGTGTCTATGTCTGATTATTAATAAAGCAAAATATTTTCAAGAAATGATACATTCATTTACTTTAAACTTAATTCTACTTTACTAATAATTGTTCATTTAAAGATATTATTGGAGAGTGCACATATATTTTGAATTGAAAACAACTGAGCTATTTGACAATTCAATATTCTAATACCCTCTTAGTTGTCATGGTTATTCCGCTCCTGACGTACTCTAGGCATTTCCAAACAGAGTTTTCTTTCTAGTGCTTCTCATTATAGTGATGGTCTCATACACACTGTCCCTTTAGCTTCCAGCTAGCAATCCTCACTGACGAAAATAGTTAAATATCTGGGCAATAAATGAGTTTTATTAAGCACATGAAAATGAACGTTCCAATTAAAACTTAGAAATCCTGTTTTGTACAAGATAATTCTACTAAAACTGAGGTCAGCCTTACTTTTAGGTTGCTGGCAGTTTCACCTGGACCTAGAAACAAACCTTTATAAACAAAAGGAACCCTGCTTTTGATTCTTACTCTCAGGTTTAACTTATTGAAACTTATTAAACCAACGACCTTTACTCTTTACTTCTCGCCCCCCTCACTTCCCTTCACCTCCCCCACCTGCAGCAAACAACCACCAAATTAAAAGTAGTAGCGCGGGTGTAAAGGAAAGCATTCTACTTAAGCTGATAGCATTGCATGTTTGAAAAGAATTCTGTTCACTGGAGGGAGGAATGGGGGGCAGAGGAGTTCAGTAATGGAATACAATGACAATATCCAGTTTCCATCGACTCCTAAATTAGGATATCATGGCGGGTTGTCATTTTTTTCAGGAAATAGTTTGAGTTACTAGATAGATGACTGACCTACATGGACACTGAAGGGGGGACGGACTGTGCGAGTAGGAAACGGTGGGGCAGACGACAGCAACGGGGAGAAAGGCAGGACAACAGTAACTGAGCAACAATAACAGGCGAGAGGATTAAGAAAAAACTCACAGACAAATAAATGCATGATTACAGAGTGGAATGGGGTTGGAGGACGCAGGACAGAGTAAAAGGGGGGTAAATGGTCATGGAAAGAGACGTGAAATGGGTGGAGACTCCACAATATAATATAGAGGGGATGCATGATAGAAGCATTCACCTTAAACATCCGTAATTTTATGAATCAGTGTAACCTAAACAAATTCAGCTGAGGGTGAAATAAAATTTAAAAATATAGAAATTACCAGAACATAATAGGAAGATGAGGTTGAACATACTTTTACTAATTTTTTGATTATTTGCACCATAACTTACTTTACTGACTAATTTGCTTCTCCTTTTACTAAAAGCCCTTATTACGGATGAATCCCGTGAGCCACTTCTTGGTGCTATGCTCGGCTTTAATTACACTAGCTTTCTTTGTGACATTTCAAAGCACTACCCCAGTCACAGTGACTAACAACATTCTTTTTCTTGCTCAGACTGATTTCTCTCCATCTAGAACCTCATATAGCTCTCTAATGAACACCCCCTCTGGATGGTCTCACACATATCAGCATTGGTCTGGAAACTGAACTTTGGCCTCCTCCTCCCAGACTTATTCCCCGTGTAATCTACCCCTCTGTGTTCACTGCAACGCACAATCTAATCTGTCAAACGGAGCATCGCGGAAGACTTTTTGAGGCTTTTCTCCTCCAAATACACGTGTATTTGGAGGAGAAAAGCCTCAAAAAGTCTTCCGCGGCCCTCCGAATGGCACGTTCCAGGGCGGCCTGCTGAACGACTTCCACGATTCAGCTCCAATTACACTATTGCTTGCTGGAAACTCATGATTGAAGCCTTAGTACTTTCTACTCATCATCTCCGTGGTAGTTTTTGGCAGGAAGATCCCGTTTCCCTATCTGCGACTCTGTCCTCATCTGCAGGCACTTAAAGGGAGAATGCCGTTTTAATGGGTAACGCTCCCTTCCTTCCGGAAAAGTCATCGGACATTCAAGGTTCCTGATCCTATCTTATTTCTTCTCCGTCTAATTGGCTTGTCTCTGTACTCAAAGGCCTTCATACGCACGTATCCCGCGAGCCACTTCTTGGTGCTTCGCTCGGCTTTAATTACACTAGCTTTCTTTGTGACATTTCAAAGCACTACCCCAGTCACAGTGACTAACAACTTTCCTTTTCTAGCTCAGACTGATTTCTCTCCATCTAGAGCCTCATATAACTCTCTAATGAACACCCCCTCTGGATGGTCTCATACATATCAGCATTGGTCTGGAAACTGAACTTCGGCCTCCTCCTCCCAGACTTATTCCCCGTGTAATCTACCCCTCTGTGTTCACTGCAACGCACAATCTAATCTGTCAAACGGAGCATCGCGGAAGACTTTTTGAGGCTTTTCTCCCCCAAATACACGTGTATTTGGGGGAGAAAAGCCTCAAAAAGTCTTCCCCGGCCCTCCGAATGGCACGTTCCAGGGTGGCCTGCTGAACGACTTCCACGATTGAGCTCCAATTACACTATTGCTTGCTGGAAACTCATGATTCAAACCTTAGTACTTTCTATTCATCATCTCCGTGGTAGTTTTTTACAGTACGATCCCCTTTCCCTATCTTGACACTGTCCTCTTCTGTAGGACACGTGTCATCTGTAATTAAATTAGAATGAATAAACATGTTTTCTAGGGTTCTGTAACTTAATATAGGTTTTGATCATTAACAAAAATTATATTCACCTTTAGTTTACACTGTAATTGCTTCATTTCCAAATCCATGCTCCTCGGAGGACCAAGTGATGTAACTTGTGTCTGTGGAAATGGTACCTGGGAAACTTCTTCTGCCAAACTTGTGATTTCAGATGAGGACTCCAATTTCTTTAATAAGCCTTCTTTTTCCTTCCGAAGTTCAGCCAAATCCAAATTTAGCTTCTTTTTTTAAAAAAGAAAATATATATAAATGTATTATAAAATTAATTATATTTGATCTAATAGTTATCAGCCTCGAGCAGAAAATTCTAATGAAAAGAAATAAATTAGAAAAAGTTATTATAAAAATTATCACCTCTATGAATTTTTTTATGAAGGTCATAAGGTAAGGGTTAAAACAAAATGGAGCAGCTGTGCTCAATATCTTTGGTTGGCTGGTCTTTACTCATGGTGTGCTATTTCTTTGCCTACACATATACATGGGTGAGCCAGAGAGTCACATATTTGATAACCTTGACTGCAGGGCTGATGTACTTAACTGGTAAAAGCCAAGCTGGAGCAGGATGAGATAACAGATGTTAGTTGTTTATTCCGCTGGGTAGGTCTTACCATTGTATATTGCAGCCAAAATGCTTCTCATTAAGCAACATAAATGTTAAGTCCAATTAGAAAAAGAGGCTTATTAGATATTTAGTTCAAATAAATAGCATATAAACAAATTTGCTCGCTCTTATGAACTTGACTGATAGTTGACAAGTCTAATTTGTAATGTTGAGGTAGGCCGCACTAAACTCCTTACATTTGAATTTTTAATAACATACATTGTACTAAATGACATAGTGGTAATGTGTTTTTATGAAACAGTGTAAAAGAAACTGTCCTAATATTAGCCCCTTTCACATCAATCAGTAGTCAGCAGAATGCCACCGAGCTGTAATGGCATAACGGCTCTGAGCTCCTTTAGAGGCAACTGCACTGCTATTTTATTGTTCCAAAGAAGCTTATAATATGGTGGTTTAACATAAGGAACAATTAGACAAAATGGTACTGAAATCTCTTAGCGGGGGAGAAATCTGTCTTTGTTAAGAATTCTAATTAGAAAGAGCAAAAGATATAGCTAACATGTACAATAATATAAATATGGGACATAATAACTTAAGTATTAACACTATATTTCAACAAAACTTCTAGAAACTATACAAATAAATCTATAATTACATATGTATTTGCGTATGCATATATATACTGTTAAATATGAATATTTCAGATCATGGATCAAAACAGGGCTTGATATGTTTAATATTATACTATGTTTTGGTGAAATAAAAAGTATGATGAAAAAACTATATCTTTGCCTATATTTTAACTTATAACCTAAAAATGTGGTTCTATAGAATCTGAGGAAATAATCCCAAAGGTATCTAATAATTAATATCTAAAAGAAAACTTATAATTTCCCTAAAGCTGAAAATCTTCCTGGTTACCATCCAAGCTTGAATTCGTCTCCCTCCCTGTTTATTGATTTTCTGTGACCAATCAATTATCAGGTTCTACAAATCATGTAATGTTTCTCATATTCATTCCCTTCTGCCACTCTTTTTTTTTTTTATTGAACTTACTGAACTTATACAGGTTTCAGGTGTACAATCCTACAATACGTTATCTGCATATTGTATTGTGTGTTTACCACCCCAAGTCTCCTTCCATCACCATTTATCCCCCCTTTACTTTCTTCTGCCTCTTCCCAAGTTCCCCCCTTCCCTCTGGTAATCACCATACTATTGTCTGTGTCCATGAATCTTTCTTTGTTTTTTCTCTGCTTAATCCCTTTACCCTTCTCTCCCAACCCTCAAACCCCCAACCCCAAAGAGCTGTATGCTCTCTGTATCCATGAGTCTGTCTCTACTTTGCTGGTTTATTTTGTTCATTAGATTCCACAAATAAGTGAAATCATATGGTATTTGTCTTTCTCTGACTAGCTTCTTTCACTTAGCATAATACCCTCCAGATCCACCCATGCTATTGCAGAAGATAAGATTTCCTTCTTTTTTACGACTGAGTAGTATTCCATTGTGTAAACATACCATAGCTTTTTTTTATCCACTCATCGACTGATGGGCCCTTGGCCTGCTTCCAAATCTTAATGAACATAGGGGTGCATATATTCTTTTGAATTAGTGTTTTGGGCTACTGAGAGTACTATAATTACAACCCTCCCTGCAACTTCCCTTAATTCAAATAATCTTTTATACAATTTCCTAAAACAACATTGACCTGTTATTCCCTTATTCAAAACCCCTTCAAGGTTCCTCACCTTGCAGAATAAAGCTAGGATGTTTGTGGTTGCATTAAGGCCTCTAAGATTTACCTCCAAACTCTGTTTCAGTCAGACATCACCTGAAGTCAAAATTGCCTACCAGTCCTCAAACTAGACTGACATTTTTCCATCAAGGACTCTACACATGGTGTTTCCTTCTACTGAATTCCCCTCTCTTGTTAAAGAGCAGACTGTTATTTTCTCCTTTATGAAAAAATCTTCTGTTCTTACCCTTTCTCTTCAACAAAGTATTAATAGCTTCCCCATTCTCTTAGCTCCCATAGTACTGTGTCTGTTCCTCAACCTCGAACCCTAGAAAAGCCTTGCGAGGACTGTGCCTTTGTTCACCTATGTATTCCTTATAGCATCCACAAACAATGTGTTCTATATAGTAAAACCTAAAAGAAAGGTTTCAAAAATTCAAGTCTTCCTATTTGCAGCATAAATAGTGTTAAAAAGACATTAATTTCAGCTGGTATTTATAATCTATTAATTTGTAACTATAAATTAAAATACACTTTTATCAGCAATGTAGTATTAGCTTTTACTTAAGTAGTACGCACTAGAGCATTTATCAATCCTGCATCTATTGGTAAGACATAACTCAGGACTATAATTCTAGATAGGTCTCAGGCAACTCAGAAAACTAAACTTTGATGAGGCTTTTCCTATGAAAAGCCCCGGTGGTTTCTCTCATTTGTTAAAATTGTATGCCATTAGATTTCTGTCTATTCCTTCCACAGTGGCAGGTCCAGACACTATAAATATATCCTTCATGGAGGAAAGACCAAGCCAATAAATATATTTCTCTATGTAGATTTTAACTTCATTTAACAATATAAAAATTTATTAAATTAAGAAATATTGATTTTAGAGAGGTAATAAACCAAATTACTTGTAAGATATTAAAATATAAATCATGTTTAGATTAAGCAATATTTAAAATCTGCAATGTTTAAAATATATTTCTAATACTAGCTATTTATGCCTCGAAATGCTACAAAAGCACTTGTGGAAATAGAGGAAATAGGCCAACAATTTGGAATCCTTTAACTATCCCTTAAAATTTTAGACAAATAATTATGGCCCTATTAATGACTTCTCTCAGTTTAAGCATTCTATTTCTTATTTGAGAAATACCATGGGTGATACAAGAAGTATAAATAATTTTCTTTGTTTACACTTGGTTTGACATGTGAGCCCACTTCTGTGGTGATTTTAGAAACAGATTGGCTATAAAATCTACCAATAAATTGAGATTACATGTAAAACTGTCATTTTTTAATCAGGACCATGATTCCCATTTCTACATTACATTTCCATCTACAATCAAGGATTTAAAAATAAATATTTAAGTCATACTGAAACCATAAATGATAAGAAAACACATGGAAGAGTCATCATTTCTGGATTCTACTTTTGGGTCTACTGCTTACCAGCTGGGTGGCGCTGAGCTAGCATTTCACTTTCTTTCCTCATTTAAATACAGGGATGATGCTGCTTACCTAGCAAAGGTAATTATGAAGGCAGAATTTTCTTAAAAATCTATGATAGCACTTGGTAAATTTTAAATGATTATTGTTAGCATTATTATCTTGTGGTAAATGCAGCCATGTAGTCTGAGAAATGTCTTAAAGGTTGAGGACCTGGATTTATAAAAGCCCTGGCCAGGTGGCTCAGTTGGTTGGAACATCATCCATACCCCCAAAAGTTGCGGGTTCGATACATGGTCAGGGCACATATGGGAGGCAACTAGCCAATGTTTCTCTCTCGCATCAATGTTTCTCTCTCTCTCTCTCTCTCTTTTCCATTCTCTCTAAAATCAATTTTTAAAATCCTCAGGTGAGGATTTTTTTTTTAAAAAGCTTAGTTATGTGTAGGATTATGTGATAATTCTACAATTTCTCTCATGGTAGAAATCTTACTTTGTCATAAGGGAGAATTACTTGTTTGATCTTCATTTAGGATCCCTACTCTTTGTAGCCCAGCAGTGCAATCACTCCACAATCTTTTAAAAGTCTATTTCAATTTAAAAGTTGGCTTCAATGAGAATAAGTAGTGAAATTTGTCTCATTTATGTGTAGTCAATTATTCTAACCAAAGGTTATAAAACAGAACTTAACACTAAAAAGGTTTAAAACTAGACACTAGTTATTAATTATTTATTTAAATATAACATTGGAGAAGCATAAGTCTCTAAAAAGGAAAGAACCCTCTAAGCAACTATAAGAATATATAAGAGAATCCATTCTTCAGTAATGGGCACAGTGGTAGGCAGAATTCTCAGGTAATCCCCAATGACCTATGTCCTTGTATAATACCCTCCTCTTGTATGTGAGTGGGATCCATGAATATGATGGGCTATCACTCCAATGATTATATTATTTGAATTATGTTATATGCTCAAAGGATTCTGTAGATGTGAATTATGGCCTCTAATCTCATAACTTTGAGTTAATCAAAAGCAGGATTATCCTGGCTAGTCCTGACATAATCAGATGAACTCTATAAAAGAAGGCCAGGTGACCGTCCTGAGGTCAGATTCCCTTGCTGGTCTTGAAGAAGTAACCAGTCAAGTTTTGAGAAGAGTATGTAAAGGGCTATAAGTCACAGATCTTATAAGGAAGGCCTCAGGGGTTAAGAATGGTCCTTAACCAGCAGCAATTAAGAAAACAGGTACCTCAGTCCTATGACCACAGGGACTGAATTTTCCCAGCACATGAACTTGGGAGAAAAGCCTGAGCTCCAGAAAGGAAGGCAGCCTGGCTGACACACTGACTGCATCCTTGTGACACCCTGAGCAAGGGATCCCACTAAGCTGTGCCAGACTCCTGGCCCACTGAAACATGAGGTAACTAGTGTGTATGTTGTTTCTAAGTTGATAAATGTGTGGTAATTTGTATGTAGCATGGAAAACTAATGAATCCCAATTAAAAAAAAATCAACTCCTTTATCAAACCTATTCCCTTTCCCTTATGGTCATGCTGCTCTATTTTTAGCAAGTATCCTGAACCCCACAGTGTATAGTTTATATACTATCTTCACTCTGGTTTAATTTTCTTATCCTTGCCCATAATTTTATGTTAACTTTATTTCTTCAATTGCTTTTTCAAAAAAATTTTATTGTATTTTTCCCATTACCATTTAAACCCCTTATAGCCCCTCCCCCCTGCAATCACCACACTGTTGTCCATGTCGAAGAATCCCTTTTTCTGTTTGCTCAATCCCCCCAGCCCTAATCTCTCCACCCCCTCTCAGCTGTCATCCTGCTTGCTAACTATGAGTCTGTCTCTGTTTTGCTTGTTAGTTTATTTTGTTTATTAGATTCCACATATGAGTGAAATCATATGTTATTTGTCTCTGACTGGCTTATTTCACGTAGCATAATGTTCTCCAGATCCACCCATGCTGTCGCAAAGGGTAAATTTTTTTATATGACTGAGTAGTATTCCATTATGTAAATGTCCCATAGTTGTTTTATCCACTCATCTACTGATGGACACTTTGGCTTTTTAAAAATTGCCTCATTTTCTGTGCCAGAAATATAAATTACCTCCACCAGATCTATACTTTGTAGTTTATTTTTAAAATTTTTTTATTTATTGATGAGCAAGAGAGAGGTATTGACCTGCTGTTCCACTTATTTATGCATTCATTGATTGATTTTTGTATGTGCCCTCACAGAGGACTGAAACCCGAACCTTGGTGTACCGCGACAATACTCTAACCAACTGAGCTATCCAGCAATGGGGCCAGCACTTTGTAGTTTAATTGCCAAGCAAAATGCCTCTAGCCAGAAACTTGCTTCCTTTTGCTGCTTTCAACAGTAACTGTGGAATCCCATGAACAGGGTAGATAAGCCTCCCATGACATCTCTCCCTTGGTCTCTTACATGCGAGTTCATTCACATTTTTTTTTTTCTGAGCCCCAACTTAACATTTCTGGAAGATTTTGACAAAGAATATCTAGATTCAAAAACTGACTCAATATCTATCATTCATCCTTTTTATACACACTATGTAGTAGAAACTGTACTCATGTTTTTAATAATAAACAAAAAAGTTATAATTCTTGCCTCTCGGTAGCTGCCAGTCTGTTACATAACAATAAACTACATTAAATGCTCTGAAGAAATAAAACAGGAGGCTAAGGGAACTGCTGCTGCCTTTAAATCCTGTCTGGTGAATGCTGGTTAGAGCCAGTTTCCTGCCATGTATTCCTCCTGATTTCTTTTGTCAAGTGTTCCCTAGACGCTAGGTAGAACATTAAAGGCCACAGCTACATCTACAACCACCCTGATTTCCCATTTTTACTCTAGAGAAAGTATCACCAGTAAGCTGAGGGAAGTCCTGGGATTGAGGATCTCTTCCACAGCAGGGAGTCCCATTTAACACTTTTATGTTCAAGAATGAATTATCAGAAAAAAATAAAAGGGTCATGGAAATATTCTATTCTACAGTCCAAGTAAAAAGCTGCAACAGAAAAGGCTTTTGTGAAAAGAAGGGCTTAGAAAAAAAATTAAATCTAAAGAATAATTTCCCTAATCACCTCGCACATATTTTTATATACTCTCACAGCTTGACATCTCCAAAGAAGAAAATAGTCAACATCTGCCTATTTGATAGACATTCTACCAGGTATGGCACATGCAATGAAAAAGCCTTTAGTATTCCACTAGTTTAGGAGCAGTTCTCCAAGGGAAAGAAATGGGATGTGGCCTAGCACTTCACTTCTAATAAGAGGCAGATTCTGACCTAACATTTTTTCTGACCAGTAACCACACTATAACATTGGAAGACGCTGTTCAGTTCTCCACATACGCTTTTCACCACTGGATTAGAAACTTAAAATAATGAACCATTTAAAATTTTTGGAATACATTTTTAGTTGGGATAGTGGAATCTGAAAAGTAGATACATGGAAATTCTAGAAAATCCACCTCAATGTGAGGTTGAATGTCAGGGTCACAGGAACAGAGTTTCTGGGAAGTCAATAGAGGAAATAGTTGGTGGCAGAAGGGTTCTTTCCAGTCCATGATGGGGCAAAGGTTAGATGTCAAATGTTGGAAAAGGTCAGTCTGTAACCAGAGTAAAAAGTGAGGGTCAGTTTGCATCTATAAGAAAAGGGGAATCTGTTGTTTTTCTTTCTCCTTTTGAAACCCAAAGGCCTTGAGAGTCAAAGCAGGGAAAAGCATTCATTAAGTGGGAATAGTCTGTTTCCAATTACTTCACCAAAATCTTTAATCTTGAATTCTGCGTAGAACTGAGTGAATATATAAATAACTACATTTCTATCTCACAATCAGATTTTTCTGGTTCATACTGGAGTACAGGCAGTGATTTTAAAAATCTTACTGTGACTTTCAAAACATAACATCATAATTTTGTTACCATAATTAAAGCAAAGAGACTGAAGAAAAATTCTAGTTCAAAAATATATATGTAAATCCTATGGGCAAGAATCCCCTAGAAAGTCACCATGATCTTAATGATCCTTCTCCCTCTGTGGATAGAATCAATATTCTTTCACTGGGAACATTATTCTTTTCCAAGGAGTAAAACTTAAAGAAATAAAATCCTATATGTTGTACATGTGTAAGACTAAAAGCATAGTCACTTAATTAAAACATTATATTAGTTACAAAGAAAATTATGTGAGTTTCTAGGTCACTGAGAGAATATTTTCCATACAAGTATTTATCTACAAAAATAAATAGCTTATATTAATAACTCAAATTAGTAACAAGTGTTTTAAATGTAAAACATGAGTTTTCCTTTGTTATGATACTTGAGATCTTTAAGAAAAAGAATTAAAAATTTAAACCACCAACCAAAAAAAGAAAAAGAATAAAGATCTTAGGCAGAGATGAAATTATTAATGTAACAAAATTTCTTATAAAAAATACACTTGAGTTACTACATCACTCATTTATAAACCATTTTCTGACAAATGCAGTTATTAAAAGCCTACAGTATGTTTCACAAAGTGTCAGGCAAATGAAGGTAATATAGAGGACTTTTCACCAATGCTTTTGCTAGTAGTTAGACTTCAGTAGCCTTTAGAGACCATTAAGTACCCTTTGGCTAATTGGCCAATGGTAGATTAATCTTCTTTTTATTCTAGCAGCACTATTTTAACATCCTTTATACTCTGTCAGTGTAGTGTCTGAATGACAAAATAATATTGTACATGAATAATAAGCAGAAAAGTTAAATTAACATTTCATGTTTCACATGCCATACCCATGTGTCAGAACTTTCTTTTTAAGTCACTGACATTCAACTTTTTTAAACAATCTCATGTTGACATCTTATTGAGGTGAATCTTCCTAATTACTGCTAATTGCCTATCAAGGAAAAAACTCTATTGATGAAGTGCAGTTGTCTAATACAGATGAACCTAGCTCCAGTGTGCACATAAAGACAAAGCAGGCCACTTAAGGTGCTACTTTGTTATAAGGTCATACTAAATATGGTTTGCAATTAACAAAGTGGTTTTTTATGATACTGAGAATGCCAGTCTGTCCTGATGTGTTCAAATTATATTCTATTAGAGAAATATGGATATATGCATATGGATGAGAGATGTTACCCTCAGTAACATTCACAAGAGGTAAAATTAATTGAATGCCCTTACACTTTGTAATATAAGTTCTAGGTAATGCTCAATTAAATAATTATTTTGTAAATATGCTGAACATGATTTCTCAAAATGAAAATCACTATTATTTCAAGTGTTAAATTGTTTTAGAAAGTTTACTAACACTTTAAATTCTTAAAACATCCTCAAATATTGGAAACATTCAACATGTATCTTTTAACACTTTTGACATTACAGGGATTTATAATCAATATTAATCTCTGATACTAGCAATATAGTGTTTCAAAATAATCTGAATAACTAAACTAATGAGAATTAATTGAGCTGAAATTAAAGCACATCACTTAAACTTTTATCCCCACAACTATGGAAAAGAGTGAGTAAAAATATATGTGAACTGACTTTCAAGTATTCGTGGAAAAGCGTTTGATACATTCATAGCAAGAAGAGCTCAACAGTAAGTTTGTTGTTATTTCAAATCCTCTATTCTACTTATGAAAATAAAAGCCTCCTTGAAAATTACATACCAATACAAAATAAAGAGACAGACATTCGAAACCAAAGGTATACCCAGAACAATTATCCGTCATTACTACCGTGAGAATTTGTGTTCAGAGTATCAGTTCAGTTTCAGCCTCCTTAGACATTTCACCTACACATGGCGTTCTTACTAATGACCATCAAGTTGCAATGCACTACCAATTCTGAATCCTCTCCTCAAAAGGAATGAGAGGATGGCAGTGCCATCTGATGTCCCAAAAGGATAAACAGGGCAATGTCTTTCTAAAGCCCTTTTCTCACTCTCCTTCTCCTGCTAATATAAACTCAGCTAATCAAATAGAAATATCTATTCCTCATATGTACTGTATACACATATCCTCTTTAATTATATTCTCCCTAACCCCTTTGTCAATATTTTTTCAGTAACTGACCTTCAAGTATTAAAGCAGGAGGAAAAGATTCCATCCCAATTAAACTACTCAAATGATGAAGAAGAAAAAATAAACATGTCAAATTATCAAAAATATAAGTTGGTGTTTCAGGGTAATATTAATACTGTATCTGTATTTAAGTAAAAAACAGGCATAAAATTTCAAGTGAAGTTATAGTGATTGAATTATCAGGAACTACAGAATATCTGCTGAAGTCTCATGAAGACTGTCTCATCCTCCTCGAACTAAATTTGGTTTTCCTAAGCAACAGATTTCTGTACTTTTATTTTATTGTTTTTCCATCCTAGTGGGGTGATATTACTTCTTGCTTTACTGTATTTTATTGCACAAAAAGGTCTTTGTTGACAGACCTGAGGAAACTAATGCTCACATAAAGTACTGTTACCAAATGGAAGTGAAACTCTACACAATTAAAAATTGCTAATAATACTTAATTCTTACTTAGACTTCAAAAGAAAGATGTTAATATTCCTTAAAATAATTTTGGACTTCTAAAAATTTGTGAGACCATGATATATTTCTGTAATTAATATTTTTATAAGACAAAGCATTTTCAACCAACAGCCTCTAAAAAGCATGTATATGCACATTAAATTTGTTAAATTATACTGGAATCAATTCATAAGAATAATGCATTATCATGCTAATATAAAATATTACTAACTTTTGGGTAATAAACCCTAAGGTTGAACATTGTCATTTCTACTCCAACTTTGTATATTCAAACAAGTAAAATGATATACTTTATAAGTTTATACTAACTATAAATAGCATGTTAATACTTAGAAATTGTTACTGATAAGGTCAATAGTTAACTCTATGTCTTTCCTCAGATGTAATACATCTAATGTCCGCAAAAAAATTGCTTGGATGAAAGCCAGTTGGTAAATGGAAAAAAAAAGAATCCTACAACTCATTACAAATTTAATACTAGCATTGCTAAATCTTCATATGATTTTGATTAAATTATAAATATCCCCTACTAAAACTTTCAAGGGAAACAACTTAATGTTTGTCTCAATTCCCTGTGTAAATTACAGAGAGTAAAAAAATTAACATTTCTTTAAAAGAACAGTTTTTGCAGTGTTTGAATCTGATAAAAGTTACTTATGCCACTTAAAACAGGATTCTTTTCATTAAAAACTATTATGTGTGAAAATTACTAAAAAAAAGCTACTTTTCATGCCATAGGGCAGACAATTCTTTTAAGGGAGTAAATAAGAGATTTACAAAGCTTGGACTTAGACTGTGTTATTCCAGGTATTTCTTATATTGTTTTAAAAAGCACTCTTTTTATTGAATTTCTTGGGGTGACACTTGTTAACAAAATTATACAGGTTTCAGGTGCACAATTCTACAACACATTATATGTACAGTGTGCTATATATTCACCACCTGAAGACACGTCTCCATCCATCACCATTTCTCCCCCTATACCCTCCTCTGCCTGCCCTCGTCCCCCTCCCCTGGCTCTGACTATTATCACACTGTTGTCCATGTCCCTGAGTTTTTTCTCTTTTTATTTTTTGCTCAATCCCTTCACTGTCTCATCCTGCCCCACCCCCACAGCTGTCAGTCTTTATGAGTCTGTCTCTATTTTGCTTGTTACTTTATTTTATTCACTAAATCCCACATATTAGTGAAATCATATGGTACTTGTCTTTCTCTGACTGGCTGATTTCACTTAGCATAATGTTCTCCAAGTTCAATCATGCTGCTGCAAAGGGTAAAATTTTCTTCTTCTTCAGAGTTGAGTGGTATTCCATTGTGTAAATGTACCACAGATTCATTGTCCACTGACCTATTTGCAGGCACTTGAGCTGCTTCCAAATCTTGGCTATTGTAAATAATACTGCAATGAACATAGGGCTGTATACATGCTTTTGAAATAGTGTGGTGGGTTTCTTTAAATAAATTCCCAGAAGTGGAATCAAAGCTCCCTCTTTTTATTTTATTTTATTTTTTTAGAATTGGGAAAATTTATTATTTATCAAACCCAAGGCATCTGACTTTGAAATCTGTTTTTTTTTGTATATTTTATTGAGTATGCTATTATAGTTGTCTCATTTTTCCCCCCTTTATACCCTCTGCCCTGTGTCTCATCCCATCATCCTCGTTCATGTCCATGGGCTGTACACACAACTTCTTTGGCTTCCTGATTTCCCACACTATTCCCAGACTCCCCGTGACCACTTTTGTTTTCTTTTGGTCAATATTTTCCTGTCACCACTTTCCCCAGCCCCACCCACCCGCACCTCGCACTCTCCATTCTTCCCCCATTTGGCTTTGTCGATG